>PVIY010013895.1:0-12390 GCA_004026745.1 Myrmecophaga tridactyla | reverse complement strand
TCTGGCATGGCTGGTGGAAGTTCTGCCACTGAACTACTGTCGCACTGCCCCTTTTCACAATTTTGACAAAGTCCTTCAAAGTATTGAAGTATTCAGTTTTGGGGAGTTCCCATTTATCTATTTTTTCATTTGTTGCTTGGAGTCTGTGAAACTGCTGCCTATCACTAGATCTTGAAGATGTTTCCCTACATTTTCTTCTAGGAGTTTTATGGTACTGGTTCTCATTTTTAGGTCTTTGATTCATTTTGAGTTAATTTTAATAGGATGTGAGATGGGATCCTTTATCATTCTTTTGGTTATGGATGTCCAATTCTCCCAACACCATTTGTTGAAGAAACTATTCTGTCCCAGTTGAGTGGACTTACAAACTTTATGAAAAATCATTCTGAGAGTCTATTTCTGAGCTCTCAGTTCAATTCCATTATGTGTATTTTTATGCAATACCATGCAGTTTTGACCACTGTGGCTTTATAATATGCTTGAAGGTCAGGAAGAGTGATAACTTTCACTTCATTCTTCTGTTTTAAGATGCTTTTGGCTATTTGAGTCCCCTTACCCTTCCAATTAAAATTGATAATTAGCTTTTCCATTTCAGCAAAGTAGTCTGTTGGATTTTTGAGTGATATTGCATTGAATCTGTAGATCAATTTGGGTAGAATTGACATCCTAATGACATTTGGTCTTCCAACCCATGAACATGGAATGTCTTTCCATTTATTCAAGTCTTCTTTTACTTCTTTTAGTAATATTTTGTGGTTTTCTGTGTATAAATCCTTTAGATCCTAGGTTAGGTGCTATTGTAAATAGATTTTTTTTCCTTGATTTCCTTCTCGGGTTGCTCATAGCTTGTGTATAGAAGCACCATTGATTTTTTGCATGTTGATCTTGTATCCTGCCACTTTGCGGAACTCACTTTTAGCTCAAGTAGCTTTCTGTCATTTTTTCTGGATTTTCTAAACAGAGGATCATTACATCTGCATATAGTGACTGTTTTACTTCTTCTTTTCAAATTTGGTTGCCTTTTGTCTCTTTTTCTTGCCTGATTGCTCTAACCATAACTTTTAGTACAATGCTGAATAGCAGTGGTGACAGTGGGCACCCTTTCTTGTTCCTGATTTAGAAGGAAATCTTTCAGTCTCTCTCACATTGAGAGTGATGTTAACTGTGGGTTTTTCATATATGCTCTTCATTATGTTCAGGATGTTTCCTTCAATTTCTATCATTTGAAGTGTTTTTATTGTAAAAGGATGCTGAATTTTGTCAGATGCCTTTTCTACATCAATCAAAATGATCATGTAATTTTTCCCTTTTAATTTGTTAATGTGGTGTATTACTTAGTTGATTTTCTTGTGTTGAACTGCTGTTGCATAGCTGGGATAAAACCCAGTTGGTCATGGTGTATAATTCTCTTAAGATGCTAATATGCAGTTGGATTCTATTTGGGAGTATTTTGTTAAGGATTTTTGCATCTATATTCATTAGAGAATGTTTTGGTTTAGTTTGTTAAAGCTGCTACAATGCAATACACCAGAAATGGAATGGTGGTTTTTTTTTTGTTTTTTTTTTTTCCCGCATGGTTAGGCACTGGGAATCAAACCTGGGTCTCTGGCATGGCGTGCAAAAATTCTGCCTCTGAGCCACAGTCATGCTGCCCTGGAATGGCTTTTAAAAAGGGAATTTTCTTATTTGCTAGTTCACACTTCTAGGGCCATAAAAATATCCAAACTAAGGCATCCAGAGATAGATACCTTGACTCAAGAAAGGCCAAGTCAGGACAACTTTGTCAGCTGTGGCTGGTGTCTGCTGGGGTTTTTGGTTTGGTGTCTCCTGGGAGTATTTACTTTTTGCATCTCCAAATGTCTGGGTCTTGTGTTGGCTCTTTTGTTTCTTTTGGCTCTGGGCTCTCCAAAATGTTTCCTCTTTTAAAGGACTTCAGTAAACTAATCAAGGCCCACCTGGAATGGGTGGAGTCATATCTCTAGCTAATCAAAAGGTCACACCCACAGTTGGGCATGCCACATCACCATGGAGATAATCTAACCAAGTTTACACCTGCATTATTGAATTAGGATGAAAAGAAATGGCAGCCCCCACAAGATTTAATCGGGATTTAAACATGGCTTTTTTGGGGTACATAGTACGTTCAAATCAGCACAGTAGTGTTTCTTCTTCAGTTTTTTGGAAGAGTTTAGTAGGAATGGTATTAATTCTCCTTGGAATGCTTGGTAAAATTTCCCAATGAAGCTATCTGGTCCGAGGGTTTTTTTGTTGATAGGTTTTTGATACATTATTTGATCTCTTTACTTGTGATTGGTCTGTTGAGGTCTTCTGTTTCTTCTTGAGTCGATGTAGGTTGTTTGTGTGTTTCTAGGAAGTTGTCCATTTTGATCTAAATTGTCTAGCTTGTTGGCATACATTTGTTCAAAGTAACCATTTATGATCTATTTTATATCTTCAGGGCCTGTGATAACACTCTCTCTCTTGTTTTTGCTTTTTATTATTTTATTATCTTTTTGTCTTTGTCAGTGTAGAAGAACCCATTTCTGGCTTTATTGTTTCTCTTTATTGTTAATTCTCCATTTCATTAACTTCTGCTCTAATCTTTGTTATTTCTTTCCTTCTTTTGCCTTGGGATTAGTTTCCTGTTCTTTCTCCAGTTGTTCAGTGAGGTCATTGATTTTAGCTCTTTCTTCCTTTTAAAGGTAGGTATTTAGGACTATAAAGTTTCCTCTCAGCACTGCCTTCACTACATCCCAAAAGTTTTGGTACATTGTGTTCTTGTTTTCATTTGTCTTGAAATATTTATAGATTTCTCTTACAATTTCTTCAACCCACTGATTATTTTAAACTGTCTTTTAACCTCCATGTATTTGCGTATTTTCTGGTTCCCTGTTTGTTATTGATTTCCAGCTTGATTCCATTATATTAGAGAATGTGCTTTGCATATTTGTATATTTTCAATCTATTAAAAATGTAGTAAGACCTGCGTTGTGCCCTAGCATATGGTCTATCATAGAAAATGTTCCTTGAGCACTTGAGAAGAATGATAATTCTGGTGTTTTGGGGTGCAGTGTTCTATACATGTCTGTTAAGTCTGATTCATTTTTCATATTATAAAGATTCTCTGTTTCTTTATTAATCCTGTTTAAATGTTCTGTCTATTGAAGAGAGTGGTATATTGAACTCTCCCACTATTATGGCAGAGTCGTCTATTACTCCCTTCAGTTTTGCCAGTGTTTTCCTCATATACTTTGGGGCACCTTAATTAGGAACATAGATGTTTATGGTTGTCATTTCTTCTTGGTTAATTGCTCCGTAATAATATATAGTATCCTTCTTTATCTCTTATAACATTTTTGCATTTAAGGTCTGTTTGGTCTGCTATTAGTATAGCTACTCCAGGTTTCTTTTGGTTACTATTTGCATGGAATATCTTTTTCCATCCTTTTACTTTCAACCTACTTGTATCTTTGGGTGTAAAATGAGTTTCTTGTAAACAGCTTATCGATGTATCATATTTTTAAGTCCATTCTGCCAGTGTGTGTCTTTTGGTGAGTTTAATCCATTAACATTCAAAGTTATTACTGTAAAGGCATTTCTTGATTCAACCGTCTTAACTTTGGTTATTATTTGTCAGATTTCTTTTTTGCTCTCTTTTTATTCTTTAAGTTACCGTTTTTAATACTCTTCAATTCTGTACCCTCTTCCACACTGCTGTCTCCTGTCTTTCCTTTTCATCTGGCAGGACTCCCTTTAGTAGTTCTCATAGGGCTAATCTCTTTATTAACAAACTCTCTCAGCTTCTATTTATTTAAGAATATTTTAAACCTTTTTGAAGGACAGCTTTGCTTTATAGAGAATTCTTGGCTGGCAATTTTTCTCATTCAGTATCTTAAATATATCATACTACTGCCTTCTTGCCTCCATGATGTCTTATGAGAAATTGGCACTTAGTTTTATTTGGCTTCCCTTGTATGTGTGAATCACTTTTCTCTTGCTGTTTTCAAAATTTTCTCCCTCTCTTCATCATTTGACAGTCTGATTACTATGTATCTTGGAGTGGATCTATTCAGATTTATCCTATTTGGAGTATGTTCAGCTTCTTAGATTTGCATATTTATGTCTTTTATAAGGGTTGGGAAATTTTCAGTCATTATTTTTTTGAATTTTCTTCCTGTCCCTTTTCCTTTCTCTTCTCCTACTGGGACATCCATGATGCATATATTTGTATGCTTTGTGTTGTCAGTCATTTCCCTAAATTTCCCTCAGAGCCCCTGAGACCCTTCTCAAATTTTTCCATTTTTTTCCCCATTTGTTCTTTTGTCTGTTCATATTTGGTTGATCTGTCTTCTAGCTCACTGATTCTTCTGCCTCTTCAAATCTGCTCTTTTGTGTCATCAATATATTTTAAATTCATCTACAGTGTCCTTTATTTTCATAATGTCTGTTGTTTTTCTATGTATTCTGTCAAATTCTTTATGCTCTTCTGGTATCTTCTTAATATCCTTTATATCTTTTACATATTTTCCTTCATTTCTTTGAATTGATTCAGATTTTTTGTACATCTTTAATTACTTATTCCAGATTCTATATTTCCTCTAACTTTTTGATCTGTTCTTTTGACTGGGCCATTTCTTCTTGAGTTTTAGTAGGCCTTGCAATTTTTTTTGGTGATATCTGATTATCTTATTATCTTGGTGTGGCTATTCTGAAGGTCAATTTCTCTCTGTTTTCTAGTGTTCAATTGTTACCTGGGTTTGTATTAGGGCACTGCTTTGACAGTTGGATTGTCCATATTGCTCAGCTAAAACTGGGCTGGGTACCTGTGCAAGGGGTGTAGATCAGTTCTGATGGGCCTGGAATAAGATCTGGAGAGGGTCTAAAAGCCCTGGAGTATCTTCATGAGCTTTCTGGCCTGCCCAGCATATGCTTTTCAGTGATTTAATTGTCCTCAGAAGCTGCTTACCTTCTGGAGCCTGGCATGTCTAACTGGACAGGGCTGAAACTACAGGGTTCCTGTGTCCTCCCATTGCTGGCCAAAATCTGGCTCAATGTGGGGCTTTGTTCCCCACTTTATTTGGGGGCATAGGACACCCACAGCTACCCCAGTCTGCAGTCATCCCTTAGACTAGGATTGGGCCGCTTGGTGCTGTTTTCCTTAAGGGCGGTGTGTGGGCAGCAGGACCCATGGCTGGAAACAAGTGTCTGTCCATATTTTCTCAGACTCTTTGTCTGTCACTGACCTGGGTCTTGACATGTCTTCCCCCTGCCCCTTGGGTTCCCAAACAGTTGATATGGGTATTTTCTGCCTGGCTATTTGCTGCTTTTGGGAAAGATTCAGCCATTTGGGAAAGATTCTTCCTATGCTCCATTTTGGAAACTCCTCTCTCATGGTCAGGTTCATGTGTCAGCTTGGCCAAGTCGTGGTACCTCTTTATCTGGTTGGGCAAGTGCTGACCTGTCTGTTGCTATGAGGACTTTTCATAGAATTAAACCGTCATGTTGGCTGCATCTATAGCTGATACCATTTGTAATCAGTCAAGGGGAGTGTCTTCTGCAATGAATGATGCTTAATCTAATCACTGGAAACCTGTTAAGGAGAATTCAGAAGAGACAGGCTCTCTTCCTGCTTTGGCCAGCGATCCTCTCCTGTGGAGTTCATCTAGACCCTCCATTGGAGTCTTCAGCTTCACAGTATGCCCTACAGATTTTGGACTCTATCATCCATGGTTGCCTGAGACGCTTTTATAAATTTTATATTTATGGATATTTCCTGTTGATTCTTTTTCTCTAGAGAATATATCCTCCTTGTTGCCTTTTTATATTCTATCTTCCCCAGTGGCTTGGAACCCTGTGGGCTTGGGTCTCTGTGTCTGGATATAGGTGGGGATGTGACTCACTGCTGTGAGGAATTTTATAGGCTATGTCTCCAGTAGGAGGTGGGTGGTACCCTGCCTGCTGCCTCTGGGCACTTCCTGAGCTGTGTGGGACTGAGTGAGAGGAAGGGGAGTAGACTGGTTGGTCTGGGACAGATTTCCCATCTGATAATTTTCTCTGATTTAGCATTCTCAGATCCTTCTGCAGTCTTTACTTTCCTCCAGAGTTCTGAACAAGTGAAAATTGTCATTTATTTATTTACTTATTTTTGCTGAATCTCTGGGGAGAGATTTCCAGTAGCTGATTTATGTCACCATGTTGATGACATAATAGTAGCCATTCTAGTAGATGTGAAATGGTATCTCATGGTTTTGGTTTACATTGCTCTAGGGGCTAATGATGTCCTTCTTTTCATATGTTTGTTGGTCATTTGTATATCTTCTTTGGAGATGTGTCTATTTATACCTTTCACCCATTTTTCAACTGAGTTCTTTGGCTTTTTGTTGCTAAGTTGCAGGATTTCTTCAAATATTCTGGATACTAAACCCTTATCAGATATGTGGCTTCCAAATATTTTCTCACATTGTATAAGTTATCTTTTACTTTCATGATAAAGGCCTTTGAGGAACAACAATTTTTACTTTTGAGGCAGTCCCATTTATTTATTTTTCTTTTGTTTCTTATACTTTGGGTGTAAAGTCTGAGAAACCACTGACTATCTCAAGGTCCTGAAGGTGTTTCCTATGTTTTCTTCTTTGGAGTTTTATGATCATGGTTCTTATATTTAGTTCTTTGATCCATTTTGAGTTAATTTTTGTATATGGATAGAGATATTGAGGGAGGGGTCCTCCTTTATTCTTTTGCATATGGATATCCAGTTCTCCCAGCAACATTACTTAAAGAGACTATTCTTTCCAAATTGAGTGGACATGGGATACATGTAAAAAATCAGTTAGCCATAAATATGTGGGTTGATTTCTGAGCTCTTAAATTCCATTGGTCTGTATGTCCTTGTACCAGTACCATGTAGTGTTTTGATTACTGTGGCTTTGTAATAAGTTTTAAGATTGGGAATTGTAAATCCTCTAACTTGATTCTTCTTTTTCAAGATGACTTTGGCTGTTTTGGGTCCTTTACCATTCCATGTAAATGCTGATAATTGGCTTTTCCATTTCTGCAAAGAAGGCTGTTAGAATTGTGGTGCAGTTTGCATTGAACTTATAAATTGCTTTGGTGGGATTGGCATCTTAATAGTACTTAGTCTTCCAGTTCATGAACATGGATGTTCTTCCATTTATTTAGGTCTTTTTTAGTGTTTTTCAGTTTGGCTTGTAGTTTTCTACTTATAAGGCCTTTACATTCTTTGTTAGATTTGTTCCTAGATATTTAATTTTTTTTGGTTGGTATTGTAAATGGAAATTTTCTCTTGATTTCGCCTTCAGATTGTTCAGCATAGCATATAGTAGGGTATAGAAACAATACTGATTTTTGCATGTTGAACTTGTACTACCCCACCACTTTCCTGAATGTGTTTATTCGATTTTATATCTTTATTATAGATTTTTCTGGATTTTCTATTATAGGATCATGTAATCTGCAAATATGCAAAGTTTTACTTCTTCCTTTCCATTTGGGTGTTTTATTTCTTTTTTCCTGCCTAGGTGCTTTGGCTAGAGCTTCAGTAGAATGTTGAATAACAGTAGTGTAGGGTGTATTAGTTTGTTAAATCTGCCAGAATGCAATATACTAGAAATAGAGTGGCTTTTAAAAATGAAATTTATTAAGTTGCAAGTTTACAATTCTAAGTCTGAGAAAATGTCCAAGCTAAGGCATCAATAAGAGGTTACCTTCACTCAAGAAATGTTGATGCTTTCTCCATCAGCTAGGAAGACATGTGGCTGGCATTTGTTGGTCCCTTGGTCCTGGGTTCTCTTGCTTCCAACCTCTGTTTCCTGCGGGGGTTTCCTCGCTGGGCATCTGTGGGCCTTTACTTAATTCCTCTGGGACACAACTTCAGGTTCTGGCTTGCTTAGCATCTCATGAGAAGGCACATGTTGATGTCTGCTGGGCCCTCTATCTCCGTATGTCTGGTTCTCATTCTGGATCTGTTGCTTCTGTTCTCCAACCATCTGCATTGGCTCTGAAGCAACTGTTTTCCAGGTGTCTCTGTTGGCTTTTTCTGTTGGTACTGAGCTTTCTCCAAAATGTTTCCTCTTTTAAAGGACCCCAGTAAACTAATCAAGACCCATCCTGAGTGGGCAGAGTCACATCTCTATCTAACCAAAAGGCCACACCCACAATTGGACATGCCACTTCTTCTTGGGGATAATCTACCCTAAAATACTGAATTGGGATTAAAGGACATGGCTTTTTGGCATATATAATAGTTTCAACCCACACAGCATCCTTATCTTGTTCCTGATCTTAGAAGGAAAACTTTCCGTCTTTAACCAGGGTATGATAGCTGTGGGTTTTTCTATGTTCCTATCCTTTGAAGTGTTTTCTTCAAGAAAGGATGTTGAATTTTGTCAAATGCCTTTTCTGCATCAATTGAGATGTTCATGTGGTTTTTCTGTTCTGACTTACTGATTCTGTGTACAGGTTCTTTACATACCTAGTTAATTTTATTCCTAGATACTTGATTCTTTTAGTTGCTATTTTGAATGGAATTTTTTCCTTAATTGACTCCTTAGGTCACTGCTTTGTATAGAAACAGTATTGATTTTTGCACATTAATTTTATATCCCACCTCTTTGCTGAATTTGTTTATTAGCTCTAGAAGCTTTGTCATAGATTTCTCAGGGTTTTCCAAATATAGGATCAGGTCATCTTTAAAGAATGAAAGTTTTACTTCTTCTGTTCCAACTTGGATGCCGTATGTTTCTTTTTCCTGCCTGATTGTTCTGGCTAAAACTTTTAGTATCATGTTGAATAATAGTGACAGAGGCCATCTTTGTCTTGTTCCCAGTCTTAGGGGGGAGACTTTCAATACGTCACCATTGAGTACAATGCTGGCTATGGGTTTTTCATGTATACTCTGTATGATATGCAGGAGTTACCTTTGATTCTTACCTTTTGCAGTGTTTTAAAAAAGGGTGTTGACTTTTGTCAAATGCTTTTTCAGCATCAATCGAGATGATCATATAATTTTTCCCTTTCGATTTGTCAATGTGCTGTATTATACCGATTGATTTTCTTGTGTTGAACCATCTTGCGTTCCTGGTATAAACCCAACTTGGTAATGCTATATAATTATTTTAATGTGTCACTGAATTCAATTTGCTAGTATTTTGTTGAGAATTTTTCCATCTGTATTCCTTAGGAAGATTAGCATGTAGTTCTCCTTATACTGTCTTTATCTGGTTTTGGTATTAGAGTGATGTTAACCACATAAAATAAGTTAGTGTTCCTTTTCTTCTCACTTCTTTGGAAGAGTTTGAGCAGGATTGGTGTTAGTTCTTTTTGAAATGTTTGGTAAAATTCCCCTGTGAAACCATCTGGCCCTGGACTTTTCTTTGTAGGAAGATTTTTGATGACTGATTAAATCTCTTTACTTGTGATTGGTTTGTTTAGATTTTCTGTTTCTTCTCAAATCAGTGTAGCTAGTTTGTATGTTTTTAAGAATTTGTCCATTTCATCTAAGTTGCCTCATTTGTGGGGGTTAGTTGTTCATAGAATCCTCTTCTGATTTTTTTATTTCTTCAGGATCTGTGGTAATGACCCCCTCTCATTTCTGATTTTGTTTATTTGCATCCTCTCTGTTTTTTTCTTTGTCAATCTAGCTAGGGGTCTGTTCTAGTTTGCTGCCTGCTGGAATGCAATATACTAGAAATGGAATGGATTTTAAAAAGGGGAATTTAATAAGTTGCTAGTTTAGAGTTCTAAGGCCCAGAAAATGTCCCAATTAAAGCAAGTCTATAAAAATGTCCAAATTAAGGCACCAACAAGAGGTTACCTTCACTCAAGAAGGGCCGATGAAATTCAGGGCTTGTCTCTCAGCTGGAAGGGCACATGGCAAAGTCTGTCAGCCTTCTCTCCTGGCTTATTGTTTCATAAAGCTCCCCGGGGAACATATTCATTCTTCATCTCCAAATGTCTCTGGTAGCATGGGCTCTGAGCCTCATGCTTCTGCCGTAGCTCTGCTTGGCTCTGCTGTGGCTTTCTTGTGGCTCTGAAAAAGGGACACTTTCTCCAAAATGCTTTCTCTTTTAAAGGATTCCAGCAAACTAATCAAGCCCCACCTGGAATGGGTGAAGTCACATCTCCCTCTGCTCCATCCACAATCTGGGGAGTCACATCTCCATGGAAACAATCAAAAAGCTCCCAGCCAACAGTATTGATGAGGATTAAAGAACATGGCTTTTCTGGGGTCCACCAGATTCAAACCAGCACAGGGTCCATCGATTTTATTTTCTCAAAAAACAGCTTTTGGTTTTATTGATTCTTTTCTGTTATTCCTTTGTTCTCCAATTCATTTAATTCTGCTTTAATCTTTGTTATTTCTCTTCTCCTGTTTGCTTTGGGGTTAGTTTGCTGTTCTTTCTGTAGTTCCTCCAGGTGAGCAGTTAAGTCCCTTGATTTCTTGACTTTCTTCTTTTTTAATGTAGGTGTTTAGGTCAATAAATTTGCCTCTGAGCTGTGTCTTTGCTGCATCTCATAAAGTCTGATACTCCATATTCTCTGTTTTCCTTTGTCTCTGAATAGTTACAGATTTCTCTAGCAATTTTTTCTTTGACCCACTGGTTGTTTTAGAGTGCATTATTTAATCTCCATATGTGTGTGAATGTTCTCATTCTTTGGTGGTTATTGATTTATGGCTTCATTCCATTGTGATCAGAGGAAATGCTTTGGATAATTTCAAGCTGTTAAAATTTTTAAAGAGCTCTTTTGTGCTCCAGCATATGATCTATTCTGGAGAATGCTCTATGAGCTCTAGAGAAGTATATATATCTAGGTGTTTTAGGGGATAACATTTTATATATGTCTTTCAGGTCTAATTCATTTATCAAATTAAGTTCTGTATTTCCTTGTTGATCCTCTGTGTGGTTGTTCTATCTATAAAGAAGAGTGGTGTATTGAAGTCTTCCACTATTACTGTTGAAACATCTGTTGTTCCCTTCAGTTTTGCTAATGTTTGCCTCATGTACTTTGGAGCTCCTTGATTGGGAGCATAAGCATTTATAATTGTCACTTCTTCTTTGTGAAGTGACCCTTTTATTAATATAGTGTCCTTCTTTTGTCTTTTATGACTTCTTTACATTTAAAGTCTATTTTGTCTGATATTAGTATAGCTACTTCTACGTTCTTTTGGTTACAGCCTGCCTGGAACATCTTTTTCCGTCATTTCGCTTTCTGTCTATTTGGATCCTTGGGTGTAAGATGAGTCTCTTGTAAGCAGCATATAGATGGATCATATTTCTTAACCCATTCTGCGAATCTTTATCCTTTAACTGGTGAGTTTGATCCATTAACTTTGAAAAATATTACTGTAAAGACATTTCTTGAGTCTGTCACCTTATCCTTTGGATTTTCTTTGACAGATTTATTTATTCGTTTCCCTCTTTCTTTTTTTGTCCTTAAATTACCCTTGCTGGTACTTTTTAGTTCTGAAACTCCTTCTCCTATCTTTTCTTTTCAGCTGACAAAACTCCCTTTAGTATATCTTATAGGGCTGGTCTCTTGTTGACAAATTCTCTCAGCATTTATTTGCCTGTGAAAATTTTAATCTCTCCCTC
Organism: Myrmecophaga tridactyla; assembly: GCA_004026745.1. NCBI lineage: Eukaryota > Metazoa > Chordata > Mammalia > Pilosa > Myrmecophagidae > Myrmecophaga > Myrmecophaga tridactyla. Next base: position 778 of record PVIY010013895.1, on the reverse strand, counting down.
TTTTGAAGGGTAATTTGACTGGGTACAGAATTCTTGGCTGGAAATCTTTCTCTTTCAGGATCTTTAGTATCACTGCCTTCTCGCCTCCGTGGTGTCTGTTGAGTAGTCCAAACTCAGTCTTATGTAGTTTCCCTTATATGTAGTAGATAGCTTTTCTCTTGCCGCTTTCAGAATTTTTTCCTTCTCTTCAGTATTTGACAGACTGGTTAGTATGTATCTTGTAGTATACCTATTTGGATTTATTCTATTTAGGTTTTGTTGAGCTTCTTTGATTTGCATATTCGTATCTTTTATAAGGGTTGGGAAGTTTTCCCCTATTATGTCCTGGACTAATCTTCTAGCTGTTTACTAGGATGCAGTTTGGGCAGTCCTTGAAGTGCAGGGATAGGGTGCAGTGTGGGGGACAAGGCAGTGCTGGAAGAGGATCATCAGGGGAGGGGGCTGTGTGGTTTGATATGATGTGGGGGGCTGGTAAGCAGTAGGGCATGGTGTGGGTTTGTGTGGGTGGGTGAATGGGCAGGGCATGGTTGCATGCATGGAGAATAGTAGTTATCAGTATTGGGGTGCAGGTTTCAGGGCACAAGGGGGTGGTGTGTGGGTGGGTGTGTCTGTGAGTGACCAAAGTCGGGGACTTTGTGCTGGGTGGGGTGGGGTACAGGTGTTGAGGAGGCAGTGTGCAGGGGTGTGCTTGTTTGGTGTGAACAGTATACAGATGAGCAGGTAATGGGGTGTCACATTGTGGGTTGGGGGTGGGGCACATGTGCGTGGTTTGAGGGCA
>PVIY010013894.1:0-57941 GCA_004026745.1 Myrmecophaga tridactyla | reverse complement strand
CATCTAAGAACTATTATCATTGCTAAAAAAATAAGAAAAAAATAGGACTTTATAATACTGAAATCTCATTTCAGTACATTTGGCTATGCCTTTAGAAATATTACTCTTATTTAGATTTTGAAATTAGTTTTTAGCTATAAAAACATTGACTAGGTACTTCTCAAGTGAAAAATGTATAATTTTCAAGATGGTTAGAAAGACAAACAGAAAACAGTGAAAATATTATCTTGCAAGTGAGCAGCAAAGAAGTGGTGCCTCAAACATGAAATTTTTTATTGTCTCTTCTAAAGCATCATTCTGAAATTTTGGAATCAATGAAAACAATAATAATATGGGATGATATTGAAGTTAAGGAAAAAGACAGATAAATTCAGCCTATGTGTGCTGTAAAGTAATAAGAAATGATCTAAAAGTCACAAAACAGATATTTGAAAATATTTTGGTTGTCCTCAAATCTTTCCCTCCCCCAGTCCTCATCACAGTAGGTAGCCATTTTGCGGTTGAAGTCTGCTCTTATTTTTTCCTAAAAACTACTGTTTAAGCGATTATCCAATCTTGAAACATACATCTTAAACCTAAAAACTTCTCACCAACTCACCCAGGATCCATCAACTGTCACTTAGACAAGCTTCTTCCTTGGCATCCCAGCCTTTCCTCATCTGTTCTCTCCTATATAATCAGAATGGTCCTTTTCAGATCTCAATCAAACAATGTTTTCCTTTGCTGCAAGCCTCTAGTAGCTCCCCATCTCACTTAGAATAAAATATCAATATTAACCACTATGTATTATGTCCCAATTTCTCTAGCTCCCTGATGCTAGCATTCACCTCATTTACTAATTATCTACCCCTCAGTTACTGCTTTTTAGCAGTAAATGGTTTCCTTGCTGCTATTCCTTAATAAATCATGTTTCTGCCTCAGGGCATTTGCACTTACTGTTTCCTCTGCCTGGAGAGCTCTACCTACACATTTGCAGATGGGAGCTTTGTTACTTCATTAAACTCTGCTCAAGGGTCACCTCATCAGTGACTCCTACCTCGACCGTGTTGTTGAGGGGCATACCTACAACTCTCTCTTTACCTCCAATTAGTTTTCTATTTGCTGTAACAATTTACCTCAAATTTGGTGACTTGAACTCAAACATATTATCTTATCATTCTGTAGGTCAGAAGTTCCCCTGAGCTAAACACAAAGTCTTGGGAGGGCAGGGTTCCTTTCCAGAGGCTTTAGAAGAGAATCTGTCTCCTTGCCTTTTCCACCTTCTAGAGACCTTCTGCATTCCTCTAACTGTGGCAGCCCTCCTCCATCTTCAAAGCCAGCAGCAAAGGCTCAAGTCCTTCCCATGCTGCCATCTCACTGCTTGCTGTCTATTGTCTTTGAGATGGGGAAGATCTTCAGCTATTAATGATTTATGTGATTATATTAGGTCACCCATATAATTCAGGACATTCTCCCCATCTTAATTGAAATCATATATGCAAAGCCCATTTTGGGATTTCAGGTGATATAGTCACTGGTTTAAGGAATAAGGACATGGATATATTTGGGGGTTGATTTTGCCTACCTTATCTCCTTACCCTGCTTTGTCTTTAACTTTAGCATGTATTACCATCTGTCATGTTTATTTCCTTACTGTCTGTCTCTCCTTAGTCGAATGCAAGTTTCTTTGGAAGGTTTACTTCATATATCTTATTTGCTGCTGTATCCACAAGGCCTAAAATAGTACACCCCATCTCCCACTCCAACCCAAGGAATGGTAGTGTTTAGCAGTACCAAATTCGTAATCAGACAAAATGTTATATGTTTTAACAAAGACAAATACACAATTCCACCTTAGCTCTTAAGCCAGATTATTGTAGTAGTCACATTCAGGTGTCAACTTGGCCAGGTGATGTCACCTAGCTGTTTTTTCTGTTGCTATGGATGTAAATCATCAGCATGTGAAATTCATCAATGGCTGATTATATCTGCGGTTGTCTAAGAGGAGTGCCCTTCTGTAATGAGTGATGCTTAATTTAATTAGCTGGAGGCTTAAAAGACAGAGATCAAAAGAGAGCTCAGCAGAGCTCAGCAGCCCAGCACACCTCAGCTCAGTGCTCAGAGCCAGCTCAGACCCAGACATATAGAGTTGAGAAAGGGCACATCCTCAGGAAACCTATTCAAACCCAAAAGCCAGGAGAGAGGGCCAGCAGATGTTACTGTGTGCCTTCCCATGTGACATAGAAAGCCAGCAGAAAGCCAACTGTCTGTCTTCCAAAGGACTGTAAATTTGTAGCTAAATAAATCCACTTTATAAAAGCCATTCCATTTCTGGTGTATTGCATTCTGGCAGCCTTAGAAAACTAAAGCAGTGATCTGCAAGAATTTTGAAGAGTGTGTGGATATAGACTGGAGGGGTGGGAAAAACAAATGAAGTCCAAACATTTCATAATGGAAGTATTGTGCATCAATGTCTTCTACCTGAAAAATATTTGCACAAATTAAAATTATAATCATCCAAATTCATTCCCTTCTGTTATAGTCATGAATGTATTCTAGTGTTATCATTCAATTTTTATCTCAACACTATATTTTGAGGGATTTAATATAAACAACATATAAGTGTTTCTTTCTATTGGCCTCAAAAAATGAGCTTGTGCATTCTTGTCGACACTACAGACTGTAAGTTCAAGGAAAAGATGTAGGATAAAGAATGGTAACCATCAGGAAAAATATTTTCAAGGTCGTAGTAATTAGTATCTATAATGCTATTCCTTTTAAGATATATAGCCATTTATATCTTTCCATTTATGTATATATGTGATTGTTTCATGCTAAATTTAAATATATCCTCATATTACACATGCTACACATAACTGTATCAATATTGCAAAAACAATTTAATTTTTTTATTTGCATGTGAATATGTTATCAATTTAATATTTATTTCAGTGGCTTCCAACAGGCATAATTTCCTTCTTTAAAAAAACATAAGAGAAAATATGAAATTTAATTGATAGATTTTACTGATTATAGTGTTAAAGAGAGAGGCCTCTAAGAATGTGTGTGAGGCTTTAGAAACAAGCACCATCATGAATCAGAAAGTACTATTTTCTCATAGATCATGTGTTTTGGTTTACTAAAGCTGCTGAAATGCAATATACCAAAGATGGATTCATTTTACAAAGGAGATTTATTAAGTTACAAGTTACAATTTTAAGGTCATGGAAGATTCCAATATAAAGACATCAATAAGAAGATACCTTCACTCAAGAAAGCCCGATTGCATCCGGGTTCCACTGTCACATGTGAAGGCACATGATGACATCTGCTGGCCCTTCTCTCCTGGGTTGGTTTCAAAATGGCTCTCTCAGCTCCCATGGGCCCTTCTGGCTTCTACTGGGGCATTTTCTTTCTCCAAACATCCATGCTTTCTACAAAATATCCCCCTCTTAAAGGTTTCAGTAAGCAAGTTAAGACCCACTTTGAATTGGCAGTGTCACATCTCCATGGAAACAACCAAATTAAAATGTCCCACCTAACAATAGGTCTACCCCCACAAGTTTGAATTAAAGAATATGCTTCTCTTGGGTACCTAACTATATATCAGATTCAAACCAGTAAACTACCTTATCCTCCATCCTGGTTTTGTGGAGGGCTATCAGCCCACTGTTGAGGTGACAACCAATCTGTGCCACACCAAGACCAGAAGCCTCCAGCAGTGAGGCCAAGCTTAGATGACTTTCTATTCTAAAGCAATATTTTGAACTCGTGTTTTATTTCCACTATGCTTGAGGGCCTCCTGCACTTCTCCCTCAATTCATGTCTCTTCTGTTTGCTACTCACTCCCCTCAATCTTGATACAAATTTTGTTCTCAAAATCTAGATTGAATCAGATTAGAGTGAGCATGATCCTACTTAATAAAATGATAAATAGATGTAAAAAGTCAAAGGAGGTGTGAGTGAAAGAGAAAGACAGCTTGGGATGGATATAGAGGAGATTATTTTTGATAATTAAAAAAGTAATAACACTGAATAGACTTCAATGATTATAATACTTGTGTATTATATCCATAATACATTTAAAAATTTTAGGATTATTAGAATGTTATTTGACATTATTTAAGATCATGAGTCATTTATACTTCTGCACCTTTGCATGAGTTTTGGCCAAATGTACAGTGAGAGGAAATTGTCCCCAAGAATGCTCTCACTTCTGATACTGACTGCAAGTTTGTGGGTTCCTCTAAAATCACACTCAGGTTAGATAATTCAATAGAATGAATCGCGGAACTTCATTACAGGGAAAGGATACAGAATAAAATAAGCTAAGGGAAGTAGTCCTTATAATGGAGTCTAGCAAAATACTTCTATGGTTTCTCCCGATGGAGTATGGATCTGTTACTTTTTTAGTAACTGCTTGGGACCATATGCATGGATACTGCCAACCTGGGATGCTCCATCCAAGGCTGAGTTTTCAGTTTTCACTGGGCTCCATTACATAGACATAACTGAGTAATTGTTCACAGGCTTGGTCTCAGCCTCCACGTTGAACTGACATCTCTTAACTCAACGCTTCCACCTTATATCACGTGGTTGGTCTTTTTGAAATGGTCAACCCCCCACATTAAAATGCAGCCAGATCGCAACCTAAATCACGTTATTATTACTCTGACTAGTGCAAGGTCTTCAGGCAAAGAAAACTTACCACCCAGAAACTGAAGACAAAACCAGACCTTTTTTAGGGGAAAAGTTAAATTTTTTACTACACGATCATAAATCTTTTCCACTTTTTGGAATGCTGTGCTTAACTGGTTTTGTGAAATGATGTTTTCTGTTTATTTTTTTAAATATCCATAATTTTCTTTTAACTTTGGATGAGGGACATTTTACTATACTAGAATGATGACAAATAATAAAAGAAAATTGTTAAAGGACATATTTAAGGAAAAATTCCATTATTAGAGTAAGAACCAATTCAGGGATTTCACGAATAATAATTTTTATGCTTTGTTGTATTTTGTTTTTAAAATTATATTTTAATATTTAAAATGAAGCAATAATTGAGCTGCAATTGATTTTAGCAAATCACAAAAAATTGGTCTTTTATTGTATTTTTTTGCAAATAATTTAATTCATCATTAATTGAGTTAGGATGAGAAATACAAAATGTTAGCAACTTTACTTAGCTTGAGATCTTATATATAGTTGAGATGAAATTTATAATAAATAAATAAATTTATAATAAATAAATAATAAATAAATAAATAAATTTATTTATTATAAATTTCATCATTTATTAAATGATGAAAATTATGAAATATCATCCTTTGTCTTAAAATAACTCTATTTCACAGACCATTTATTTCAGCTCTTGGTTTAACTGTGGATTGAATCAGATTTAAAAAAAAAAACCCTAGATATTTGATTTTTTTTAATAAAAAAGACTTTTATTGAGAAATATCCTCACACACACAGTCCAACTATATTATACAATCAATAGCTCACAATGTCATCACATAGTTGTGTAGTCTTCACCATGATCATTTTTAGTTCATTTGCATCACTCCAAGAAAAGAAATAAAAAGAAGAAAAAAGAACTCATCCATTACCCCTCTCTTTCGTTGGCCCACAGAATTTCAATCTACCCAATTTTTACCCTTTATCACCCCATATTATTTATTTATTTTTATCCTTATTTTCTTTTTACTCATCTGTCCATACCCTGTATAGAAGGAGCATCAGGCACAAGGTTTTCACAACCACACAGTCACATTGTAAAAGCCATATTTATACAGTCTTCTCTAAGAATCAAAGCTACTGGAACACGGCTCAACAGTTTCAGGTACTTCTATCTACCCACTACATTACACCGTAAACTAAAAAGGGATATCTACATAATGGATAAGAATAACCTCCAGGCTCACCTCTTAACTTTGTTTAAAATCGCTCAGCCACTGAGACTTTATTTTGTCTCATTTCTCTCTTCCCTCTTTTAGTCAAGTAGGTGACGCTGGGTCCCAGCTCCACCCCCAGGAGTCAGGTCCCAAGTTGCCAGGAAGAGTTACACCCCAGGAAGTCATATCTCATGTGGGGCGAGGGCAGTGAGTTCATTTGCCAAGTTGACTTAGAGATAGAAGCCACATCTGAGCAAAAACAGAGGTTATCTGGGGGTGATTCTTATGCAAAACTATCAGTAGGCTTAGCTTTTCCTTTATGAGAATAAACTTCATAGGGAGGAGCCCCAAGATTGAGGGCTCAACCTATTGAATTGGTTGTTCCCATTGCTTGCAAGAGTATCAGAAATTACCCAAATGGGGAAGTGAATATTTCCGCCTTTCTCGCTAGTCCACCAAGGGGACTTGGCAAATAAATTTTTATTCTTTTCCCAAAATACTCTTGGATATATCAGTCCATCACACTACTGTACAAACCAACAAGATCTGACACCCTGTGCAGGATTCCATGTAATTGTGGTGTTCAAGTAAACAGACCATAAAAGTTAAATTAGACAATGTGATACCCAAAATATAAATTTTGCACCAAATAAACATCTCTCCCTTTAGTCTTACCCAGAGGTTGAAGTTTGAAAATATGGGCCATATCTTCCTTAAGCCAGTATTCTGATTTACCTTAGTCCTGTCCATATCAGTTTCATTCACTGATATTTGATCTTGATGACATTTGAGTCAAAGGGTATTTTGATGCAGGAACCATGGAGTGCTTATTTGAAACTTTTATGTACCCAAGAGAAGCCATGTTCTTTAATACATCATGTTGGGGCAAACCTACAGTACAGCAGGATCTTTAGATTAGGTTGTTCACAAGGAGATGTGACCAAACGCATTAAGGTGGATCTTAATCAGCTTACCGGAGTCCTTTAAGAGGGAAAGATTTTGGAGAAAGCTCAGATACAGACATTTGGAGATGCAGAAGGAAAACACCCCAAGAGATGTCAGGAGCTAAGAAAATCATCTGAAACCAGAAGCAGGAAGAGAAAGGCCAGCAGATGTTGCCATGTGTCTTCCCATGTGACAAAGAAACCTCAGTGCAATCAGCCTTTCTTGAGTTAAAGAAAGACCGATCTTTTTGATGCCTTAATTTGGATATTTTCATGGCCTTAGAACTATAAATTTATAAACTAATAATACCCTTTGTAAAAGCCAATGGATTTCTTATACATTGCATTCGGCAGCATTAGCAAATTGAAGCAAATTTTGGTACCAGAGAAGTGGGGTGCTGCAATTTGCAAATCCCCAAAAAGTTGGAATAACTTTATAAATGGATAGGAAGAAGATTCTGGAAAAATTGTTGTATATTTAATAGAAAAGACATGAATTGCTTTGAACAGATTGTTGGTAGAAATGTGGAGTCTAAAAAACTTCTGATGAAGACTTAGAAATGATGAATGTATCATTGTGAACTGGAATAAAGACAACATTTGTTTCAAAGTAGGAAGAATTTGGCAAAATTGAGTCCTGGTGTTGTATGGAATGTAGAATTTGAACATGATGAGCTGGGATACCTAGTTGAAGAGATTTCTAAACTAATTGTGGTAAATGCAGCCTGGCTTCTCCTTGCAGCTTATAGTAAAAAACAATAGGAAAGGGATAAGCTGAGAATTGAACTCTTGGGTATAAAGGAGCAAGAAATTGATGGTTTAGAAAATTCTAGATTCCCAGGAAATTAGATCACAGAGGCTAGTGCCCCATATGAGGATTTAAGCAAACATAGAACCAGTCAGCCTTGTCAGGTCAAGCCTGGATTGGAGATGGAATTATCCAGAAATAATTTGTGGAATGTCCTATTGTCTGGTGGGGAAAGTCCTTTTGTCTGATGGCTTTGATCCCTGTATGCTACATACCATGTCAACAATTTTCTTGAGAGATCTATATGAACAGAACTACTACCAGTCTGGAATGAAAGGGACAGAAGAGGAACAGAGTAAGGGAAAAATGACTTCAAAAGCATAACCATGGAAGCTAAGATCTGGAGGCAAGAAATCTCAGACCAGGAGTGCAGATTCATCCATGCATGTGAAGTGGGTGGATTTGCTCAAGAGGCAGAGGGCAGGCCTTCTACTTCATTTTTCAGGAAAAGTGTTGCCCCTTCAGTCCTCAAAAGAGGGTGGAGCACATTCCCTAGGATTGGGGAGTGCCTGGTCACCACTCCACTGCTTTGAAGGGTATGAAGAGTAGGGCTGAGAACAAGGTGTTCTTCCCAGTGCTTTCCAATTTCGCAACACTCATTACAGTGTTTCGAGGGAACAGAGCCACAGTGTAAGCCCTTGGAAAGGGTTGAACATAATTCTATAAATGATTGTCAATCCTTAAAATCTAATGGAATTTACCCTGCTGGTTTTCAGAACTGTTTGTTTCCAGTCACCCATGCTTTCTTTCCAATTTCTTCCTATGGCAATGGGAGTGTTTAATCCTATGACTCTCCATCATTTGTATATTGGCAGCAGATAAGTTGTCATAAATTTCACAGATCCACAGTGAGCAAAGAATTTTGCCTCAGAACAGACTATGGCTATAGCTCATTTTCATGAGAATTTGTACTGTTTTTTACTTGGTATTTTATTTGTATTGCTACTGAAATGGTTTTAATGCTTTTGTGATATTATGATGAAATGAACATATTTTGCATTTGGAAGAGCATGTTTTTCGGGGGGTTCAGAGGGTGGAATGTGCTGGTTTCAAATTTTTATGTACCTCAGAAAAGCCATGCTCTTTTAATCCAATCCTATGGGAGCAGAACTATTGTTGGATGGGAGCTTTTGATTAGGTTGTGTCCATTGAGATGTGACCCTGCCATTAAAGGTGGATCTTAATTAGTTTAACAGAGTCCTTTGAGAGGGAAACATTGTGGGGAAAGCCCAGACACAAATGTTTGGAGATGTAGAAGGAAAATGCCCCAAGAGATGCCACAAACTGAGAGGGTCATTTAAAGAGCCAGTAGACATCATTCAGGTGACTTCCCATGTGACAGAGAAATCCCAGGCATGATTGGCTTTTCTTGAATGAAGGCATCTTTTTGGTCATGCTTTAATTTGGACATTTTCATGGCCTTAGAAATGTAAATCTGTAATCTAGTAAATCCCGTTTGTAAAAGCCAATCTATTTCTGGTATGTTGCATTTTGGCAGCATTAGCAGACTTACACACTTGGCCTAAAAAAGAATAAATCTTTACATAAAAATTAAAGAAAAATTAAAGATCAGTTGTTTTCAAACGTATTTTTCCACAGTTTTCATAAAATATGGTCTGATACCACAGATTACCAAATGTTCAATACATGTTTTCTTGCTTTTGTTTTGTTATCACTGGAATGTGGCTGAAAAACTAGAATGATTATAGTCCTTTCTTGAGGGCTAGATAGAAGTAATGTCTGACAAGCTGTAATAGTTGAAGCATGTTTTGCTTTATTCCAATGACTTATAGTATGTGTTAGATGTTCTCAAGGCAACAAAATTTATATGTATATGATATGTCTAATAAATCGGGTATCTCTTGTTTTGGGTACAGCTACCCATGGTAATGGAACTCCTTGGCAAGTTAGGAGTTGGAGGGGAGGATTTAAATATTACCAGCAATACACAAAATGATTTGTTTCAAAGGCTTTGGAGTAAAGGAGATTCTTCATGATTTTGAATTCAACTCAAGCCTCAATTCATCAGGAAATTTATCCAACTCCTTTCCCAATCTCCCATTTCCTCCCTATAGGTTAAGAGTCTTAGTACATGGAGCCTTGAATAGGGCATGAGGTTTTGTAGTTTTGTCCAGTGTGATGCCCCAATAAATTCCAGAGTGATTTGAAAGAGAATAAAGATGTATTTTCAAAGTTCCCTTGGCAGAATGGTGAGAAAGGAGGAAAATTCAACTTCCCCATTTGGGAAATCCTGATATTTTCACAAGCATTGGGACAACAAATTCAATAAGCTGAGCCTCCAATCTTGGGGTTTGTTCATATGAAACTTATCCCTGCAAAGGATAGGCTAAGCCTACTTAAAATTAGGCCTAAGAGTCAACCCCAGAGAATCTCCTTTGCTGCTGAGATCTGGCCTCTCTCTCTCTCCCAACATGGCAAGCAAACTCACTGCCCTCCTCCTCTCCACATGGGACATGACTTCCAGGGGTATAAATCTCCCTGGTAACATGGGACAGAAACCCTAGAATGAGCTGGAACTCAGCATCAAGGGATTGAGAAAACTTCCTCAACCAAAAAGGGGAAGAGACAAATGAGACAAAATAAAGTGTCAGTGGCTGAGAGATTTCAAACAGAGTAGAGAAGTTATCCTGAAGGCTATTCTTATGCATTACATAGATATCCCCTTTTTAGTTTAGGGTGTGTTAAAGAAGATAGAGGTAAGTGCCTAAAACTGTAGAGCTGTGTTCCAGTAGCCATGTTTCTTGAAGATGATTGTATAATGATATAGCTTTCACAATGTGATTGTAAAAGCCTTGTGTCTGATGCTCCTTTTATCTATAGTATGGATAGATGAGTAAAACATATGGATTAAAAATAAATAAATAATAGGAGAACACATGTTAAAATAAATTGAGTAGATTGAAATACTAGTGACCAATGAAAGGGAGTGGTAAGGGATATAGAAAAAATAGGGGGAGCAAAGGTTAAAATATATAGGGTAGATGGAAATATTAGCAGTCAATGAGAGGGAGGGATAAGGGGTATGGTATGTATAAGATTTTTCTTTTTTCTTTTTACTCATTTTCTGGAGTGATGCAAATGTTCTAAGAAATGATCATTGTGAAGAATATACAACAATGTGTGATATTGTGAGTCATTGATTATATATCAAGACTGGAATGTTCATATGTTAAGAATGTTCATGTCTGTACATTGTTATGTTTTGTCTATATATATATATATATATATATATATATATATATATATATGAGTATTTTAATTGCAAAAGAATCAAGTGGCTTCCTTCAGAGAATTTATCACACTGTATAATAATAAATAATTTATGTAGTTAAATAATGACTCTTCATTTCTACTTCAGTGTGAGCTCTGTGAGGTTGAGAACTAAGTGAATTATTTATTACCATGCATCCCTGGATCCCCAGTGCTATGGCAAATATCTCATACATAATAGCTGTTCAATAAATACACAGAGAGTGAAAAAATTAATGCATGCATGAATTTAATTTTACCTGTCATTTCAATGAAGGCATGTGCCTGTGCCCTTACACTAGAGTTCAAACGTTGCAGAGTCAGGTCTAGCTCAATATAAGTTAAGACCCCCTTTTTTAAAAAAAAACCAACTTTTTTTAATTGTATATTATAACATATATACAAAGCAAAGAAATAAAAAAGCAATAGTTTTCAAAGCACTCTTCATAAAGTGGTTACAGGATAGATCTCAGAGTTTGTCATGGGGTACTATATGATCCTCCCATATTTTTCCTTCTAGCTGCTCCAGAAAATAGGAGGCTAGAGGGCTTAAATACTTTTTATCATCACAACCGACTTTTTTTCTTTCTTTTTTTGTGAACAATAACATATATACAAAAAAGCTATAAATTTCCAAGCACAACACCACAATTAACTATATAACATATTTCGGACTTTGACATGGGTTGCAATTTCACAATTTCAAGTTTTTATTTCTAGCTATTCTAAAATACTGGAGACTAAAAGAGATATTAATTTAATGATTCAGCATTCATATCCGTTTGCTAAATCCTATCTTCTCTGTATAACTTCACCAACACCTTTGGTCTTTCCATCCCTCTCTTTAAAGGTGTTTAGGCTATGGCAATTCTAAATTTCTCATATTGGAAGGGTGTGTCACTAATATGTCACTAATAAGGGAGATGGAACTATCTGATGATCTGGAGAGGCTGGACTAGGTTTCAGGACTTATCTGGACCAGGGAACCATCTGGAGGTTGTAGGTTTCTGGCAAGTTACTCTAGTGCCTGGAACCCCTGTGAAATCTTATAAACTGCTTTAGGTGTTCTTTAGGATTGGCTGGAGTGGTCCTGGTTGGACATTGGCAGGTTGTAATAGGTAGCAAATTCTACCTTAAGCTTGCATAAGAGCAACCTCCAGAGTAGCCTCTCAACTCTATTTGAACTCTCTCTGCCACTGATACTTTATTAGTTGCACTTATTTTACCCCCTTTTGGTCAGGGTGTAATTGTTGATCCCACAGTGCCAGGTCTGGATTCATCACTGGGAGTCCTGTCCCACATCACCAGGGTGACTGTCACCCCTGAACATCATGTTCCACATAGGGGGGAGGGCAATGATTTCACGTGCAGAGTTGAGCTTAGAGAGACTGAGGCTACATCTGAGCAACAACAGAGGTCTTCCAGGAGACAAGAACACTTTGAATGTTTAATTATAATGAGATCTATCAGTGCATTTATTTCTTAAATGCCAAGAATGATTTGTGTTCAGTCAGGCACCTATGACATGACCTTTTCAGTTCATGGACACCTTAATATTGCGTCAGCATTTCTAGCTAATTACTAAGCAAGACTGACCAAATAAGTTGTTGGCCCAATGAAAAATGAAAATGCAGAACTGCTAGTACAAAAAGTATTATGAAATTCAAAAATGCAAGAGCAGAGCATTAAATCAAGTATTGAGTCCTTCTAAGAACTTGTGTGGTTGTACAAGTTGCACATGCATGAAGCCAGTCCTATTAATAAGGAGGCAGTCATTTTTAGTTTCCTTCCATTTGAGACACTGATTTTCTAAAAATCCTCTTCCTATTCTCTCTCATTTTCTGTCTTCCTTTTCCTCTTTTTCATCCTAATATCACTAGAAGGAATACAGGGTGGAGAGTATTATGAAAAGAGGACCAAGAGCAAGGATAGACACTTGTATGCAAAGCAATCATTATCAATGGAGATTATAAGAAAGGAGTTAAGAACCACTCCTCCTTCTGGTCTGTTCTCTTACAAATCCTTGTTGGACTTACATTTTCAGCATGTTTCTATGGTGGAGCTTCAGAACATAGGCCTTTTCTATAAACCTCACTACCATCCATTACCTTCCATGCTAACCACTGAAAAAGCGGACATTCATCAGAGTTGTAACAATCTACTTGGAAACCTAAAAAGTAGTAGCTTTACATTCATCACACACTTGGAAAAATTTCCTTCATTTGTCCCCCTTCATTTGCTTTTGTGTATCTTTTTTTTTCCTTTTTGTCTCTCTCATTGGATGATAAAATCTTTTCCAGACAGGACCATGGTTATCATTCTCCCCCAACAATCTCATAAATAGCATAATGTTTTACAGGAAATCTGCATGTAATATATGTATTAAAAATAAGTAATTTGAGAAATTCCAAAGAGGATGGCAAAGTAGGAAGCAACAGGACTCTTTAACCCAATAACAGTAAGTAGATAGGCAGAAACCGTGGAACCCAATAACAGTAAGTAGATAGGCAGAAACCGTGTGAAACAACTGTTTGGGGGTTCCAGAGTCAAGGGGAGCCCTTTACAGCATGCAAGGAAGAATAGGACAAAGAGGTTGAGAAACTATGGCCACTATTGAGGCAGATGACCTTGAGTCTGGTCCCTCCATGACTACTTCAGATGGACAGTAACCTAGGAGCCCTCTTCCTGGAGAATGGAGTAGAGGTGGGGCACAGCTGATCATGATTTTTGATTGATGAATTTAGATCCATAGTCTCTGAACCAATGTTTTAGCCTGCACTGGAAAGGGACAGCAACAGCCATCATTTCAACCCCATTTCCAATAGGGGTGGAGGTAGTGGAGGTTTAAAGATGCAGGTCACACTTGACAGCTGCGGAGAACAGTTTGCTAAAGAGCACCATTCACTGAGTAGGAGAGCATGACTTTGGAGAGCTGTCAAAAAAAGCTTTTCGGTGTCTTTCCTGACCCGTTCCCTTTTGGGAACTGGTCTGTGCCCCCAGTATGGGTTTTTGGCTCTGCTTATGCTGGGAAATGCTGACTTGGGAATGTCCTTTCTGGTATGAACCTGTTACCATAATCTGTCCTCCAGGCAAAAGCAGCTAAAAGCAACAGAGATAGATAGATAGGTTAGACAGACAGATACATGATAGATAGATAGATAGATAGATAGATAGATAGATAGATAGATAGATAGATAGATAGATAGATAGATAGATAAAACTACAAATGCTGTGATGGTTGAGTTCATGTGTCAACTTGGACAGGTGATAATGCCCAGTTGTCTAGTCAAGGAAGGACTGGCCTCAGTTTTGCTGCAAGGATGTTTTCTGGACTTGTATCATCAGTGAATTTATTGCATCCATGGCTGATTGCACCTGCAGTTAACCAAGGGGAGTGCCTATCACAATAAGAGTCATTTAATCCAATCAGTTGAAGGCTTTTTAAGGGAGATTTGATGAACTCAGCAGTCAGACGAGAGAACTTTCATTTACTTCAGCCAGCCAGACTTTCCTGGGGAATTCATCAAAGGCCTTCATCAGAATTGCCAGCTCATGGTCTGCTTCATGGAATTTGGAATTGTGCATCCCCACTGTTATGTGAGACACTTTTATAAAATCTCATATGTACTGATATCTCTTGTTGGCTCTGTTTTCCTAGAGAACCCTGACAAAGCAAAAAATAAACAGGACAGATCAAGATTGCTGGAGAAGGAACAGAGGAAAAGAAACTTTCTCCTGGGGATAAAACAATTGCACAACTAGTTCAATCTTAAAAATTGTACTGTATACCGAAGGCAAAACTCAATGAATAACAGCAGAAGAAATCTGCTCAGTTAAACATGGGCACTTCTAAAACCCTAGACTAACTTGGACCATGTGTCAAATGAGAATCTTTACACAAAGTCAAATTACAATAAAGCCCAAGGCAAGAGAGAGAAACTGACTCTGATGGTTAGGCTCAGGTGTCAACTTGGCCAGATGATGGTGCTCAGTTGTCTGGTCTGGCAAGCACTGGACTAACCATTACTGTAAGACTATTTCATGGCTGGTTGATAAACAAGAAGGCTGGTTTATTAAATTATCAGTCAGTTGATTACAACTGTGGCTGATTACATCTACAATCAACTAAGGGTGGTTTTCCACAATGAGAGAATCCAGTCAATTGGATTTGATCTAATCAGCTGAAAACTTTTAAGAGAGAAGAGCGAATTCTCCCTTATTCATCAGCTACCTAGAATCTTCTCTAGATTGCATCAAAGAACTCCATCAGAGTTGGCCACCTCCTGGCCTGCCATACAGATTTTGGACTCATGCATCCACATAGTTGCATGAAACACTTTTATAATTCTCATATATAGAGATGTCTCCTGTTAACTCTGTTTCTTCAGAAAACCCTGATTAATACACTCACCTTCAGAGTAAACTCATTTAGACAATCAGATACATAGGCATCATCAAAAACTACAAGCCTCACCAAGAAAAATATCGCTAAAGATATATTTCTTAATACCTTAAGAAGGCACTGGGTGAGCATAAAGAAGAGTTTGAAAATAAGGAAAGGACATAGTAGAATTTTGTTAATGAGAGTCTCAATAGAAGAGCTTAAAAATACACTGGAGGCATAGAGTAACAAATTTGAACAAGCAGAAGAAAGAATCAGTGAACTAGATGTCAGGCCAATTGAAACTTACAGACAGAAGAACAGATAGAGAAAATATTGGAAAAAATTGAGCATGTTCTAAAATAATTGAATGATAGCATGAACATACACATCATGGGTGTCCCAGAAGAAGAAGAGAAAGGAAAAGGTGCAGCAAGAATGTTTGATGAAATAATGACTGAAGATTTCCAAGGTCTCATGAAAGACATAAATATGCATGTCAGAGGAGCATAACATAGTCCAAACAGAATAAATCCTAATAGATATACTCAGAGTCATATACTAATCAGAATGTCAAATACCAAAGAAAAACACAGTATCCTGAAAGCAGCAAGAGGAAAGAGAACTACAATCACGTACAAGGGAACTACAATAAGTTTAAGTGCTGATTTCTTATGTGAAGCCATGGAGGTTAGAAAGCATTTGTATGATATATTTAAGATACTGAAAGAGAAAAACTGCAAGCCAGAAATTCCTTATCTGGACATTTTGTCTGCTAGACTGCCAAAATGCAAAATACCAGAGACAGATTGGCTTTTAACAATGGGAATTTATCAGCTTATAAGTTTACAGTTCTGAGCCATTAAAAATGTCCAAATCAAAAATCATCAAGACAATATCTTCTTCTTGACCACAGGTAGCTGGTGATCCTGGACTCCTCTGTTAGAGCATCCGCTTGTCTCTCCATTCTCTACCATGTTTTGTTGCTCTCAGCTTTTTGCTTACACCACTTTCTCTCTTAGCTTTGGTGTCTTTCTCTCTGAGATTCTGTGTCTTTGTCTATGAATTTCAAACTCTTTTAAAGGACTCCAGTAAGATGAAAAAGACCCTCCCTGAATGAGATGCATCACATCTTAACTTAAAAGATCTTATTCACTGGGTGGGCCACAGGCAGAATTCTCACCTGCCATCCTGGAGACCCAGGTTTGATTTTCAGTGCCTGCCCATGCAAAAAAAAAAAAAATCTTGTTCCCTGAAAGACCCTACTCATAATGGGTTCACATACACAGTAAGAAATTTTGAGAAAATGCCTTTATGTGGTACATGCAGCTTCAAACCATCACACTCCAACCTGTGGACTCCAAAAAGACATGCTCTTTCCAACTGCAAAGTACATTTATTTCATCACAATATCTCAAAATACTTAAATCATTTCAGTAACATAATAAGTGCAAAGTCTCATCAAAATCAGTTACAGATGTGGTCTGTCCTGGGACACAATTGATCCCTGGTGGTGGGAGTTCTAAGTTCTATGAAACTTAGAACATATTATCTGCTTCAATATACAAAATAGGACAGTCATAGAGTAAACATTCCCATTCTCCTATGAAGAAATTGGAAGGAAAACATGGATCACAGTTCCCAAGCAGTCCCAAAACTCTGCAGGGTGTACTGTGCTAGACTTGAAGGTCAGTGAATCACCTATAGGATGATGCCCTGTCCTCAGGGTCTGGTAGGCCTGAGGGTGGAGTGGCAAACCCACTCTTTGCAAGTGATTGCATAGTGATCATTTTCTTGTCTCCACCCACATAAGACAGCATAAGAGCCATGGCCAAACCCTAGGTTCCACTTTCCTCAAGCATGGGGCAACAGTCGGACTCTGCTCCACCCTTCTCAAGCATCAGTGTGGTGGCTGGAGTTTTCACAATGTCCAGGGCACAAGCTCAATCTCCTCAGTAGAACGTGATGGCAGCCAGACTCTCTTCAATTCTTGGGGAATGTCCTACACGTCTCTGAAACCTGAAGTGACAGCATGTTTCCTGAACAATGGGGCTCATCCTCTCAAAGCTCTAGGACATAGTCACCATTCCTATATAAATGGTCCAGTCTCTTGACCCCAGGATTTGTCTTTACTCCAGACCTCAGCTTCCATGGTTCAGACTTTGAGGTCATTTTTCCTTCAATCAGTCCCTTTTCTGTACATTTTATTCTAGGTTGGTAGTGGTTCTGTTCACACAGATTTCACAGATCTTGTTAGTTTTGCATGCAGTACACAGGTGACCAAACCATCAGAGTGTAGGACTTTCCACAAATCCTTTCTAGATAACTGCATTTCCAGCCCTGACTCACACTGAAATGGCTGACTAGATCTATGTTTAGTTAAGCCCTCACATAGAGCACTGTTCTCTGAGGATTCACATTCCAGAAGTTCAGACTTTTCCAAACCATCAGTTTCTGGTTTCTTTGTAACTAGGAGTTCAGTTCTCAGTTTATCCCTTTCCTCTCTAATTTTACTATAAGCTGCAAGGAGAAGCCTGACTGTATTTTCCACATTTGGTTTGGAAATCTCCTCAGCTAAATATCCAAGCTTATCACTTCCAAATTCTTTCTTCCATTCAACATTATAGCTATTTCCCCCCCTAATTCTTTGCCACAGACACAGTCACCATTTCTGTCTAAGACTGCCTCAGAAGTACCTTTAACATTCATATTTACAACAACAGTCTATTCCAAGTGATCTTGGCATTTTTCTATCATCCATCTCATAATTCTTTGAGAATCTCCCCCTTACAATTTTTAAAACCATTCCAGAACTTTTGTTATTTGCAAAACAGCACACCATGCTCCTGGTACCAAAGTCTGTTTTAGTCTGCTGTGCTGCCAAAATGCAATATACCAGAATTGGGCTAACTTTTAGCAATGGGGATTTATTAACTATGAGCTTACAGTTCTGTGGTCTTGAAAATGTCCAAACCAAGGCCCCATCAAGACAATAGCTTTCTCTTGAGCACAAGCTGCCAGTAATCCTGCAATCTTTTGACAGTTGGCCAGGCTTATGCTGGTCTCTTAATTCTCTTCCAGGTTTTGTTGTTTTCATCTTCTAGCTTAAGTCATTTTCTTTCTGAGCTTCTGTGGCTTTCTCCCTGATATTGTAAGTCTCTCTCTCTGAATTTCATCTTCTTATAAAGGATGCAGTAAGAGCATTAAGACCATTCTTGAATAAGGAAGGTCACATCTTAATTTAAGATCCCACACAGTCAAAGACACTACATTATAATAGATTCACATTCATAGGAATGGTTAACTTTGCAAAATTTTTTCTGGGTACATACAATTTCAAACCATCACACTGGAAAAATTGCCCTTCAAAAATGAGTGAAAATTTAAAGTATTAATAGATAAACTGAAACTAAGAGAGTTTGTTAAGAAGATACCTGCCCTAAAAGAAATATTAATGAGAGTTCTTCAGGATGAAAGGACAAAATAGGAGAGAGAGGTTTGGAGGAGTGTGTCTAAATGAAGATTTAACAGTAAGGATAATTAAGAAAGCAAAAAGAGATACAAACATAATATATGACATTTGAAACCAAAGGATAAAATTGTTTAAGTACATATGCCTTTATAGTAGTAGAATTAAATATTAGTGTATTAAATTCACCAGTGAAAAGACACAGACTGGCAGAATAGATTTTAAAAATATGTCATCTATATGCTGCCTAGAAGAGACTCACCTTAGACCCAAGGATACAAATAGGCTGAAAGTGAAAGCTTGGAAAAAGATATGCCATACAATAAGTAACCAAATAAACAGAGCTGGGGTAGCTATAGAAACACAAGTCAAAGCAGATTTTAAATGCAAAACTGTTTTGGAGATAAAGAAGGATACATATATTAATAAAAGGGGCAATTGACCAAGAAGAGGTAACCATGAACATCCATGCACCTAAAAGGGTGACCCAAAATACCTCAGGCAAATACTAGCAAAACTGAAGGGAGAAATAGATGTCACTAGAATAATAGAGGCTTCACTACACCACTCTCATCAAGACAGAACATCTAGACAGAAGATGAATAAGGAAACAGAAAACATCAGTAATATGATAAGTGAGACATGTACAGAACATTGTGCCCCAAAAGAGCAGGCTATACATTCTTCACAAGTGCTCAAGGATCATTCTCCAGGAAAGATCTCATGGTGGGTGTCAAAACAAGTCTCAGTACATTTAAAAAGTTTGAAATCATACAAAATATTTACTCTGAAAACAAAAGAATGAAATTGAAAAACAATGACAGGCAGAAAACTGGAGAACTCATAAATGCATGGAAGTTAAACAACGCGCACATTTTTAGTTTGTTACTGCTGCTGGAAATGCAATATATCAGAAATGGATTGGCTTTTATAAAGGGAGTTTATTAAGTTGCATATTTATAGTTCTCAGGTCATATAAATGTCCAAACTAAGGCATCCAGGTAATGATACCTTGACTCAAGAAAGGCTGATGGGTCAGCTGGGAAGGCATGTGGCTAGCATCTGCTGGTCCTTTGACTTCTGGTTTCAAACAGCTTCCCCAGGGACATTTCCTTTCTGCATCTCCAGATGACTCTGTCTATGTGTGATCCTTTACCAAAAATGTTTCCTTCTTCAAGTACTCCCTATGCACCTTGAATTGATGGAGACACATTTCCATGGAAACAACCTAATCAAACATAAATAACTTAATAAAAAAATATCCCTCCGACAATTGGATGGGTCATGTTTCCATGGAAACAACCTTACCAAGAGATCTCACCATAAAAAAACTAAATATAAATAAATAAATAAAATAATTTTTAAAAGGAAAAAATAAAGATCCCACCATAAACAGTAGTTCTGCATCCACAAGACCAGATTAGGAAAAAGAACATGGATTTTGTGGGTGACATAACAATTTCAAAACAGCACACCCTCCTAAATAATCAGGGGGTCAAAGAAGAAATCATTCCAGAAGTAAATAAATATATTGAGAAAAGTGAAAATGAGAGTACAAAATATCAAAACTCATAGGATGCAGTGTAAACAGTGTGGAGAAGGAAATCTATAGCCCTAAATGTTTTCATTAAAAAAGAAGAGCTAACATCAAAGACCAAACTGCATACCTGGAGGAACTAGAAAAAGGACCACAAACTAATCCCAAAACAAGTAGAAGAAAAGAAATAATAAAGATTAGAGCAGAAATAAATGAAATTGGGAATAAAAAAATCAATAGAGAGAATTAACAAACCAAAGAGTTGTTTCTTTGAGACGATCAATAAAATTGACAGTCTTAGCTAGACTGATGTTTCAGTATAGTAATGCTGCCAGAATGCAGTATATCAGAAATTGAATGGCTTTTACAAAAGGTATGCATTAGGTTACAAATTTATAATTTCAAGGCTATGGAAATGTTCAGATAAAGACATCAACAAGTGCATAACTCCATGCAAGAAAGGCCTACTGTGTCTAGTGATTCTTTGTCATATGAGAAAGCACATAGTGATGTCTGCTGGCCCTTCTCTCCTGGGTGGATTTCACAATGGCTCTTTCAGCTCCTATGGGTCTTTGTGGCTTGAGCTGGGTAATTTTCTATCTTGAAGCATCCATACTTTCCTCAAAAATGTCTCCCTCTTAAAGGACTCCAGAAAGTGGATTAAGACT
The DNA here is from genome assembly GCA_004026745.1 of Myrmecophaga tridactyla. Taxonomy (NCBI): domain Eukaryota; kingdom Metazoa; phylum Chordata; class Mammalia; order Pilosa; family Myrmecophagidae; genus Myrmecophaga; species Myrmecophaga tridactyla. The sequence continues at coordinate 36,988 of PVIY010013894.1, read as the reverse complement.
CACTTCAAATGGGCAAGGTCATATCTGCATAGAAACAATCCAGTCAAAGAGTTTCACCCCACAGTAAGGATGCACTCACAAGACTGGTTTAAAAGAACATAGGATTTTCATAGGGGCACATAACAGTTTTAAACCAACACAACTGACAAAAGAAAAAGAGAGAAGAGTAAATAAATAAATCACAAAGGAGAGAAGAGACATTATTCTTGAACCCAAAGAATTAAAAAAATCATAAGAGAATAATATGAACCACTGTATGCCAACCAATTACACAATGTAAATGAAAGAAAAATTCCTAGAAAACACAATTTATATTGACTCTAGAAGAAATAGGTGCCCTCAACAGACCAGTTACAAGTAAAGTGATTAAATCAGTCATGAAAAACTTCCCAAAAACGAAAAGCCCAGGACCAGAAAAATTAGTAGGTCCATTCTACTAATTGTTCCAAGAAAAATGAGCACCACTCTGCTCAAACTCTCCAAAAAACTTGAAGGGAATGTACCTAACTCATTTGATGAAACCAAAGTGAGATATAGAGACTACAAGAAAAGAAAATTTTATGCCAATCTCTAAAGAATGTTCATGCAAATTTTGTAAGTAAAAACTTGCTAATCAAATCCAACAGCACATTAAAAGAACAACATAATCAAGATGATTTTACCCCAGGTATGCAAAGGTGGTTCAACAGAAGAAAATCAATAAGTGTAATAGATCACAAATCAAAGGGTAAAAATACATGAGCATCTCCACTGATGCAGAAAAGATATTTGAGGAAATCAATGTTTGTTTTTGATAAAATACTTTGGGAACTAGGAAGAGAAAAAAACTTCATCAACATATTAAAGGTCTTATACGAAAACTCATAGGTGACATCATACTCAATGGTGAAAGACTAACAACATTCCCTCTAAGATCTGGAACAAAACAAGGATGACCACTGTCAGCAGTGTTATTCAACATTGTGCTAGAAGTACTTTCTAGAGAAATTAAGCAAAATAAAGAAATAAAAGGTAGTCAAATTGGAAAGGCAGAAGTAAAACTTTCATTATCTGTACTTTTCATGATCCTATATATAGATAGTCCCCAAAAACCTCCAACCAAGCTACTACAGGTAATAAACTAGCTGAGTAAAGTGGCAGCATACAAGATCAATAAGCAAAAATCAGTAGTGTTTCTGTACATTAGAAATGAACAATCTGAAGAATATATTTTTTAAAAATTCCATTTACAAAAGCAATTAAAAGAATCGAATATCTAGGAATGCATTTAACCAAGGATGTATGGGACTTCTACACAGGAAACAACAAAACATTGCCAACAAAAATCATTTGAAGACCTAACTAATAGAAGGACATTCTGTGTTCATGGATTGGAAGACCTAATATCATTAAGATGTCAATTATACCCAAATTGATTTATGGATTGAATGCCATCCCAATTAAAATTCCAACGATCCACTTTACAGAAACAGAAAAGCCAATTATCAAATATATTTGGAAGGGTAAATGTCCCTGAATAGCTAAGAACATTCCGAAATAGAAGAGCAAAGTTGGAGGGCTCACACTCACTGATTTTAAAGCATATTACAAAGCCATAGTTGTCAAAACAACATGATACTGGCATAAAGATACATATGCTGACCAATGGAATAAAATTGAGAGTGCAGAAATAGACTGTCATATCTATGGCCATTTGCTATTTGACAAGGTTCCATGTCCACTCAACTGAGACAGAATAGTCCCTTCAAGAAATGATGCTAGGAGAACTGGATTTCCAAATGCAAAATAATGAAAGAGACCCCGATCTCATAGCTTAGACAAAAATTAACTCACAACAGATCAAAGACCTAAATATAAGAAAGCAGGACCATAAAACTCTAGAAAAAAAATGTAGGAAATCATCTTCAAGATTTTATCTTACATGCAATGAACAAGCAGTGAAAGAAAAAATAGAAAATGGCACTGTATTAGGGTTCTTTATAAATATGATCTATAAATATGAGATTTATAAAGGTGTCTCATGCAAACATGGGAATGGAAGAGTTCAAAATACCCAGGATAGGCTGTGAAGCTGGCAGGTCCAATTAAGGGTCTGGATGAATTCCATAGGAGAAGCTCACTGGCTAAAGAAGCAGTGAAACAGCTCTCTTCTCCCTTAGAAATCTTCAACTGATCGGATTATCTCATTGGTGGGAGTTCTGTCTTAGTTGTACAGATGTAATCAACCGCAAATGCAATCAACTGACTGATGATTTAATACACCAGCCTTATGATTTATTAACCAGCCATGAAATATCCTTGCAGCAATGGCCAAGTCAGTGTTTGCCTGACCAGAACAACTGGACATTATCCCTTGGCCAAATTGACACCAGAACCTAACCATTTTATAAGTACCTCCTCAAAATTAAAAACTTTTGTGTTTCAAAGGACTTTGTCAAGAAAGTACAAAAGTAATCTACTCAATGAGACAAAATATTTGGAAACCAATATTTGATAAGGGTTTAATATCCAAATATATATATATATATATATATATACACACATATAATCTACCTTTCAACAAGTAAAAGCAAACAACCTAAATAAATAATAGGTAAATGTAAAAGACTTGGATAGACATTTTTCCAAAGAAGAAATTCAAAGGGTCAAAAAGCACACTAAACTATGCTCAATGTTACTAGTTATTAGGGAAATGCAAATTAAAACTACAAGGATATACCATTGCATATCTTCTAAAATGACCCCTATTTAAAAAAATAATAAAACAACAGAAAGCTACAAATTATCTGCAAGCATTTGGAGAAATAAGAACACTCATTCACTTGTGGGAATGTAAAATGTGGAAAACTGGTGGTTCCTCAGGAAGCTAAGTATAGAATTGCCATTGGATCCAGCAATTCCACTACTAGGCATATACCCAAAAGAACTGAAAGTAGGGACTCAAACAGACATTTGCACACTGATGTTTATAGAAGCATTATTCACAATTACCAACAGATGTAAGCAACCCAAGTGTCCACCAACCAATGAACAGATGAGCAAAATATGGTATACACATGTGACGGAATATTACTCAGCTGTAAAAATAAATTAAGTCCTGATATATATGACAACATGCATAAACCCTGAGAGGATTATATCGAGTGAAAAAATAGACACAAAAGAAATAATATTCTATGATCTCACTGCTATGAACTAATTATAATAACTCATAGAGTTAGAATCTAGAATATAAGTTACCAGGAAATAGAATAGAGCTAGAGAACAGGCAGTTGGTGCTTAATTTCTGCAGAATTTCTAGTTAGATTTATTGTAAAGGTTTGGAAATGGATGGTAGTGATGTAGCACAACATTGTGAGTGTAATTAACAATGCTGAATTATGTGTGTGAATGTGGTTGAAACAGGAAGTTTTGGGCCTCGTATGTTACTAAAAGGAAAGTTAGAGGTTAAGACATGGGGTTGTATAAAATAGTGAACCCTGCTATGGACAATGACTGTAGTTATCAGTACAAATATAAGAACATTTTTAAATGAATTATGACAAATGCATATCACTGTTACCAGGTGTTAATAATAAGGTGGTGGGCGGCTGCTGTGGCTCAGCGGGCAGAGCTCCGACCTGCTGTGCTGAGGGTCTGGAGTTCGATCCCTGGTGCCTCCTGCCCATATGCAAATTAAAAAAAAAATTAAAAATAATAATAATAATAATAAGGTGGTGAATGGTGAAAATACACATAGTGCATACAGAATAGAGCTGACAGTAATATTTTAATACCTTCCATCAATTCTAACAAAGGTACCATGCCAATGCAAAGTGTCAACAATAGGGGGGGATATAAGATCTCTGTATTTTTCACATGACCTCTATGTAAACCTATAACTTCTCTGATTAAAAAGAAATTATTTATCATAATTTTACAAAAGGAATGATAAGTGAAAGAAATCACACACAAAGTACTACATATGGTAGGACTCCATTTATATAAACATAAATATAAACAAATCTATAGAGAGAGAATTTGATCAGTGATCCTGTATGGCTCAGAAAGGATAGAGTGATTGAGAGGTGACTGCTAAGGGAATGGGGTTTTTCTTTTTGGAATAATGAAAGTGGTGTAAAATTGACCATGGTTATGAATGTACAATTCTGCCATTATAGTAAAAGCCATTGATTGTACACTATGATGGATTGTATGGTATGTAAATATCTAACATTAAAATTGATTAAAAGTGTGATTGCAAGAAATAAAACCCTCATTTGGAAACCAGTAGTCTTAAGAAAGGGTTTCTTGTTTTTCTAGATTGCCTTAGAGAAATTATTGAACTCAAATTTCAGCTTGGAGAATCAACTTCCATGTTTTGAAAGCTCAGAATTTGACCACCCCTAGGGCTTCTGATTCAGTAGGTCTGGGATGGAGCCTGAGAATTTGCATTTATTACGTATTCCTAGGTAATGCTAACTCTGCTGGTCCATGGGCTATGTGCTTTGTTTGTTTGTTTTGGCATGGGCATGCTCTGGGAATCGAACCTGGGTCTCCTTCACAGCAGGCGAGAATTCTGCCACTGAGCCACCATTGCGCTACCATGGGCTATGTTTTGAGAACCATTTGTTCAAGATCATATAATTGTTTGTAGAAGTAGAATACTCAAACGTCTTCAGAATTTTCCTAAGCATTAGGGTGACCACGTACTGAGCATATGTGAGTTTCCTATCTACCGTACTAAGGCAAGATAAACCACTCATTGTAAATGATTTCCAGTTAGAGATTCACCACCTAGAGCTTGAAACCTTGAGTGATGTTCAACTTAGATTGCATATATTTGGTAGTATTCTTCTGCCTGAGCTTTGGAAAAGAGTAAAGGAAGCTATCACAGACATTTAGAAGGTCAGTAAAGAATCTTTGTGCTGATAAAAATGTTGAAAATAAATTGGTAGATTCAGTTTTGTCAAATTGAATTGAAGGGTAAATATAATGAGAATTCTAAATAATATTGCGTTATATAACTTTGTTAATAATTTTGTTATTATTTTGTTATTAACTTTGTTAAATAATCTTCCTAGTCTATTATGAAAGTTGTCTTGTGGAACCTGTAGCTTCTCTCAGCCATCCATTGCTGTGGTGGTGGAGGTGGTGGTGATGCATTGATAGAAGTAGTGATGGTGGGTTTTTTGTTTGTTTGTTTGTTTGTTTGTTTTTAATGTTCAACCCATGTTAGGATCAATTTCTGGGTGGAGGAAGGGTCATATTCTAAAGGTTCATAGTCCAGGTACTTGGTAGAATATAGTTATAAGAGGAATGAGGAATACAACAGCTGATGGAGCAGATAGAACCTGCACTGTCTAAAATGGGGTGGAGACATTGGGGAAAATTCCCCTTGTGCAGCATGGATTCATAAGCCAGCCAACTACATGAGTCATTTAGCTCTGATAACATTTCTACATCAAATGTAATCTAAACTTTTAGAGTATTATGACATCAGTTATCACTGCACTAGCTACTCTCTTATGTCTCCTGTGAAGTTTATTTGCATAGTTTTCACCAGATCTATTAAAAAATATGGGAAACAATTCTTTATGTATCTCTCACATTTCTCCACTAACATATCATTTATTTTTGGATTATATTTCAAGGGAATATATACAGAAGCAGCTTTAGATTATAGAGGTAGTGTGTTCCCGCTATCTCCAGAGAGGGAAGGTTTTTTACTATGCAATAAAATAAAGACAATTTCTTGCTTTGAAGAAAAGTTCAGATAGTTTTGATCACAGGTCATTATAAAAAAAATGAGGTACTGTGAGCTTGGGATCCCTCAGCTGTGATGCAAACCCAATTCATGTGCAGCATACATCTGAGACTGTCTCAGGTGTTCCCCTATGTGGGACAAAGATAATTGACAGAAATAGTACCAGAATGGTCAGCCTGCTTTCTGTGCCTTTTTCTCTGACTCAAGGACCTTGGGCCTTATGTCAGCATTAATGAAACTGGTGTGCTAACTTGTTACTTTCCAAGAAAGGTAAAATCTCACACCATTAGGTGTTCTTGACAAATTATAAGGGAACAAAAGAACGGGGAGAAATGGAATGATATTTTGAGAGAGAATAAATAACAATAAGACTTGTGATTTGTCTGATATTTTAGAACAAATATTTATTTAAAAATATTGCCTCTAAAAAAAAACTTTTAAAAACTTTGAATAGCTTTTCAGAATGATGATTTGTTCAAAATACTACTCAGCCCCAGGATTAATTCCCATTATTGAAGGCAAAACAACATATAAATATAAGGGATTCTATTTATGATCATTAAATACAAACACAAACACATTAGAATTAAAAATTTATTGTTTTTCGTGATTTTCTTTTTTTTTTTGCTTTTTCAAACTTCAAAGGTTTTTCTTTCATTCACTTCCTCAGGCATAAAGTTAAAATCACAACGAGGCAATGTAAATTCATTCCTGATTATGTTCACTTCACCAATATTTCGATATTTAAAATAGGCCACTAATCTTATTCCAGTATGGATGGAAGCAGTCAGAGTGAATAAAAATTTAGTTTTCAATCAAAATGAAAATAATGCAATCTATTTTTCTATTTGGCTAAGAAGACAAGATTCAATTCACTTGTAAATCTTTTCATAGGTAACAGATTTTTAAATTAAAAATAGTAGAAAAAAGATGAAGCTGTGCTATTCAGGTTTGATAAAGAAAGTCAAGAAAACAAGCACTGACCTTAATATCTAAATATTTAGAACAGGTAGGAATAAAATAAATTTAAGATCACATTTCCTTTAAGTCAATTATTTCACATTTTTTTTTTTAAATCAGGATTATTTAATCTTTATTTTCTATTCCCTGGCTCACTCTGCCTCCCTCCATCCCCATTTCCCAAGTTTTATGATCTAAGAAAGGCTGAGTTACAGCTAAATAGTACAGGTTTCAATAAGAGTTAAGTTGAAGATGTTAAAATCTACTCAGGCTACTTTATGGAAAAAATAATTTAATATTTATTGGCAGGTGGTTGTATTGGTTTGGAGCTGTATGTACCCCAGAAAACATGTTCTTAAACTTAATTCATTCCTATGGGTGTGAACCCATTGTTAATAGGACTTTTTATGGTTCTTAAAGCTATTATAGTTGCTTAAAATTTTCTTAAAATCGGACAGAAGGAATAAAAGCCACAGAGGGAACAACCAGAATCTGCAATCAGTGGAATGTGAGGACAATGGAGAGGCCAGAGGAAGCTGCCATGAGCCTTGCCATGCAACCAGGTAAAGACCAAGGATCACCCACAGCTAGCCCGAGAATGCCGTGGTCTTTGGGGATAAAGCATCGCTTTGCTGATGCAGTGATTTGGACATTTTCCTTATTCTCAAAGTCATGGGCAAATAAACTCGCATTATTGTGTGGTATTTGCTTGAGCAGCCAAAGAAACTAAAACAGTGGTTTAAAAAATTAGTAGGGGCGGCTGCCGTGGCTCAGCAGGCAGAGCTCCGTACTGCCGTGCTGGAGGTCTGGAGTTCGATCCCTGGTGCCTCCTGCCCATATGCAAATTAAAAAAAAAATTAGTAGAAAGGGAAGGACTAGTTGGATATCTAGTGCACGTGCAGCATCCAGAATCTCACATCCTCTGCTGTGGTCCACAAAGCCACCACTACGGCCACAGAGCAGGGGGACCATAGAATGGTGCCTCCTCTGCCATTGTCAGGGCTGTCAAGTTAATGCCTCACACTTTGCCTTTCTCCTCATCTCCCTCGGTTCCTAATTTAAGCATGAAAAGTGCATCTGAAATACTCAATATGAGCCCTCCTTACCCTCTTCCCAAACAATTGCTTCAAGGGAAATGCAGTCTCAGTTTTCCAGCCTCTGCAGTCCAATATGGCAGGATAGAATGAGATTAGAATAAAAGCGTTAACCAAAGTGTGAAAATTTGTTTTTCTGCCAATGTATTTGTAGATAGGAGAACAATGACATTATCTACCCTGGTTGCATAGCCTTAGAGAGAGAAGTTTGATAAACTTTATGTTAGAGTAGAAATTGAAGTCTCTCACAACATTAAAAAAAAAAAAAAAAGACTCAGGAAATGGTATCTAAGAAGCTATTACTTTAAACCAAGTGTTTCAATTTGCTAAAGCTGCCTGAACGCAATATACCAGAAATGGACTGGCTTTTACAATGAGGATTTATTAGCTTAAAAATGTACAGTTCTAAGTCCATGAAAATGTCCAAAATAATGCAGCCACAGGGTGATACCTTCTCTGAAGAAAGGCCACTGGCATCTGGACCACCTCTGACTTATAGAAAGGCACATGGCAGGTGTCTGCTGGTCCTTCTCTCCCAGGTTTTGTGGCTTCCTCTCTCATCTCCTCCAGGGTTTTTCCCCTATGCTCTTTGGGCTTTTGTCTTTTATCTTCTTATAATGGACTCCAGTAAAAGGATTAGGACCCACCTTGAATGGGCTGGATCACATCTCAATTGAAAGAACCTGACTAAAAGCTCCCGCCCATAAATGGTCTGTACCCAGAGGAACGGATTAAAAGAATACAGCCTTTTCCAGGTACATAATTGCTTCAAACCAACATACAGGTATGTAACTATTTAACAAGTTATACCTCAGAGAGTTATTCTTATTGTTCAGTAACAGCATGGCACACTATTAAGTGTATAATAATTTCACATGAAGCAGCAGTTTTGTTTTTTTTTCCTTTTTTTTTAATTCAATTAACTTTACCCAAAAGAGACTTTTATACTTGCAATGAGGGGGTCAGTTTCAGAGGTGTCCATTATTATAATAGTGACACAATGCCCTTCAATTTCTTAAGTATTTTATGATTATAGTATGGGCTTTTCTGTGTAAGTTCACATTTATTTTTCTTCATCATTTCCCTTTGAGACAATTCAAATTTTTCCACCTTTTCTGCCATTTGCTGTTTTGAGTGTTCAAAATTAGTTGTCCTGTCCTCTAGTTCACTTACTCTTTCTTCAGTCTCTTCAAATCTTATTGTGTGTCTCTGATATGTTTTTTATTTGGTCTACAGCATCTTTAATCTCTGTGATATCTGCTATTTTTCTATTTATTCTTAAAAATTCCTCTTTATGCTTTTCTAGAGCCTTCTTGATCTCCTTTCCATCATTGGCCATCCATTTATTTTATTTAGTAGAGTTATATGAACATCTTTGATCAGTAGTTACAATGTCTGTGTCTCCTCTGGTGTTTTAATTTAGTCGTTAGGCTGGGCTACATCTGTCTGCATCATGATGTGCTTAGTGATCTTCTGCTGTCTTCGTGGCATGTAAATATCTTGAGTGATTTAACGTGGACATTGATTTCCTTCAGTAGTATAAAGCCTTGTATTTGCAGGATGGATGTGGAGCAGGATTCAGGGTGCAAGACAAAGCACAACAGTGTGGTGGTGCATTGACATGCAGGTACAGGCACAGGTTGGCGATGTTATGCGGTTGCCTGTGCACGTGGGCACCCAGCGGTGTGGTAGGATGTCACTGTGTGGGTGCATGGGTCTGGGGGGCAGGCGCTGGTCTAGGGTGGGAGGCCCTTTGCACGCATGCACTGAGATAAGGCGGTGAGTCAGTGTTGGGAGCTGTGGACAGGGGGTGGATGTGGCCTGACTGTGCAGGTCAGCAGTTGCCCAGAGCTGGGGGGATGACTAGGGGTCATGCGAGTGTACGGACCTGGGATTGCCATAAACTGAAGTGCGCAGAGCTCAGAGGGGCAGGGTGGAGCTGCGTAACTTTATGGACTGGGGGAGGGTGTATCCTGGGTGTAGAGGTGAGCACCGACAGCCATTATGCACTGGTGACAGCCTGCAAGGGGCAGAGACTGGGAGGTAGGGCTTGGGAGAGGCGGGGTGAGGCTGCGCTTGTGCAGAAGAGGTAGGTTGGGCTGGGGCAGGTGTGCGTGCACCTAGGGTGGGTTGTTGGGCAGTACAGTTGCAAGGGGTTGGTGGGACAGGGGCGCTTGGGGCACAGGAAGTGGGGGGGGGTGAAGGGGTTCAGGTGCCCGGTGTGGGGGATGAATTGAGGGTCATGGAGCTGAGCTGGTGAGGGTAGCGTATCCATGGAATGTGGCTTGGCTTACTTCCAAGGCTCCATCTCCTGGTCTGGGCACTTCTGAGGGCTCCCGGCTTCTGTCTTAGGCTGTTTGCAACAAATGGAGGGTCTCCGGCCACGGCTTCCCTGTGTGATGCAGAAGACTCCCAGCTCACTTATATCCTGGTATCGCCACCTCAGTTGCCTTCCCGTCCCTTCTATAGCTGTTACATGGGGCAGGGTTGAACTCGATCTATTTTATTCCGCCATCTTCTCGGAACCTTCATATTTATTTTTTAAAGATATGTATAGAAATATATTCTGTAAAGTTTTCATCAGATTTGAATTGCTTATAATGGACTTGTGGCTTCTCCCCATGCTGAGGCACACTTTTTAGCGAGGCAGCAACTCATTCATAGAGAGCTGACTTTCTGACTTGCCACGCTCTGCCATTTCCTCAGAGTGGGGACTGCAGGGGGGTGTAACCCGACTCACAGGATTGTGATAAGGTTTTCAGGGAAGCCCACAAGAAGTAGAGAAACTTGTAGAATTCCAAATTAACCTATTTATAGGGTAAAATACATTCAATAGGTTAGCATATCAACCCACATAGAGAGCCCTTCTTTTACAAGGAGGGCATTAAAGAAAGTATGATGAGTTTTAGTACATTCATTGTCCAAGATGCTCACTCTCTTTCTAACTATGTATATGTCTTTATCTAAATCTCCTGAACTTTGGAATAACAAAACTTTTAATTATAATCAAATATTTATAATCAGTATCTAGCTATGAAATAAATAAAGTAAGCAAAAAAAAAAAAAAAGAGAAAGCAATGACTTGTTGGGGATTAACATGCCCCCCTAAGAGGACATGTTCAATTTCTGAACTGCATTGTTGTGGGTGTGAACCTATTTGTAAATAGGATCTTTGAAACTGTTATTAGTTAACATATGTACTAATTCGGAGTTCCCAATTAGAGGAAGCCAAATTGAATCAGGGTGGGCCTTAATCCATATGAATGGAGGCCTTATAAAGAGAGGAGATTTGGACACAGTTAATTAGCAGAATCGAGGAGACAGAAATCAGCAGGCACCAGGAGAGAGAGCATGCCATGTGACAAAGGACTGCTGGAACACGCAGTTCCTGGGAGAAAGCAATCCCTGCCAGTACCTTGACATTGCACATTTAGCCTCTGATACTGTGAGATGATCAATTCCTGTCGATCATCAATTCTACCAGTGTGTGGCATTTATCATAGCAGCCCCAGCAAAGGAAAAAAAAATATTAATAGCACTTCATATTTCAAAGTTTAAAAAAATATGATTAGAATTCACTTTAATTTGGGACAAGAGCAGAATTTTGTTCTTCTGCTAAAAAAAAAAAAAGCCACAAAATCCACTCCATATGATAGAGGGATATAAAGAACATTGCTAGTATTTGTACCCAATTCTTCACCTCCTTTCCTAATAGTACCAGTGACTTTTAGCTGTGTAAATAGCTGCCCAGAATAAATACATTTCCCATCCTCCCTAGCCACAATCTGTGGCCAAATGTCTTGTTCCCAGCCAGTGAGAGCACAGAAATATTGCATACATCTTCTGCATCATGTGCTTCAAAGGAAGGAACACATCTTTCCTTTTTTTTATTTTACCATCCAGAAGACAGATGTGGAAATGAGCTCTCTTGGATCATATAAATGAGTTAACCCCCTTAAGAATAGTTGAGCATCAAGACAGCTGGAGCCTAGATGACTATCCAGGGAGAGCAGTCACACCAGCTCAGAAATTTATGTAAGAGAAGAATAAGCTTCTGTTTTGCTAAAGAAATTCTTATTGTCAGAATACGTCATTGCAACATGTATTCATCCTGCTTCCAATCTCAGACTTTGGTTATTTTCTCAACCAGACTTAGTTAAATGTAGCCCCCTCCAAATTCCTAACATCATGTAGCAATTTATTCTGAAACTAGCAGCAAAGAAATAAAAAATATACTTAAAGAGTTAATGTAATATGAGATTTAATGTGTGTTTGTGTGCACCTAACTCATTGCATAGTCCATATACCTATGGACTGTGAGGTTATATGATCTCTCTTGTCAACCCACTTCAATGTTTCAACTGCAGAATTATATTGATGACATACATACAAATACTAAAACAAATACATACGCCACAGAAAAAAATAGGATACTTATTTTTACCTGACTCAGAAATTAAGGCACTATGTTAAAACAACTAGTGGACATGTGCTCTAGAGATAACCGCCAGAGTTCTAGTACTACTATTATAGAATCTTAGCAGGGTAATTAGAACTTTCCAGATCTTAATGCCTTCATCTACAAAATTAAGATTTTCACAAGTCCCTTCCTGCTCAAAGTATTATTTGGCTGAGTGGAAACTTTTAAAATATAAAACTATTTGGTAACGCTGGTCATGTAACAGCCTTGTGGTATCCAAAAATTTTAGAAATCTATTTAAAAAAATAGACTCCCTCTATTTTTTTTTCCAGATTGAGTTTCCTTTCTTTTCCATTATGCTGATTATATAAGGAATCCACTGACAGAATAGTCAAATATGTACACAAGAGGCAGTAAGAAACAGTACTAAACTGGCAAACAAACCTCACATTATAGTTTTAACCTTGCCACTAGTCAGCTATATTCTCTTAAGCAAGTCATTTAGGATTTAGGAGCATTATTATCTGCTAGAAAAAGAGTCATAGCTGGACATGATCTTCATAATTCTTCGCCCAGCTTTAAAATTATTTTTGTGAATTGATGCTTTATATATTTATATATGACTATTTACCTACAGAATCTACACATAGCCAGAAAAATGTAAAGGTGTCGATTATTGTGTGGAGCTATACTGACATCCTTTGGTAAAGTCTTGGTTAATTCCAACTTAATTCAGAGATAGAATTATAGGGAGATGGACAGTTAGATGGTTGATAAGAAGATAGAGCCATCCACATGTAATTGCTTGAAACTCCTAATATTGATGAGAAAAGAAAAGAGAAAGAAAAAAACAGAAGGTTGTATGCAGTCCAAAGTATGAATATTTGTTTTAATAGTACTGCTTGTCTATTTAAATTACTAATAACATACTTTATCTATAAAATATATAAATTTAAAGTAGATAAGGTTCAACAGACAAGACAACATGCACATTCCAAAATGATGAGCAAGGTATGTTCTCTCAAGACGATAAGAAACACAAAAGGGTCTTTGGGGAACAGGGAAGAGAAAGTTCAGTGAAAGCAAAAAATAAATAAAATGTAAAACTGCATCGAAAATCTCTTTTGTAACATACATCACATCCGGATGGAATTTAACTTGGCATCCCGTTAATACTTGTATTTCGTCGGTCTGGTGCAAGGATGTTGCAGAAATATATATGCCAGAAAAAGAAAAGCTATCAATTTTTTAAAATTGCAAGAAGCAGTGCTGCTCCTGAGATTGTATTACGGACACAGGCGGATTAGATTAGGCTGATTACCTTAGCCTTGAAACAGAGAGTCTTTCTGCCCTGCGGGGGAGGGGACTCTTTCCACAGCCCTCCTCGGGGATGCGCCCACCCCTCGCATTCACTTGCAAATCGCAGTGTGCTCGCAAAAGCCAGCACTTCCCCAGTCTCTAACCTTCCCATGGCGAGTGCTGCAGCTCTATCAGCAGAACCTTTCTCTCTGTGTGAGGAAGGGCTTTTTCCTCCCCTTTCCTTTTTTTTTTCCCCTTAATCAGAAGCACTGAATGAAAGCCAATCAGAGAGAGAGCTCGCCCCCGTTTTCTTCGGTTCCCTGCCGTCCAGAGTTAAAAGTGATGCTGAGAGAAAGCTTGAGTTAGATTGAAGTAGAATCAGTGACAGAAAATAACAGCTGAAAACAAACAAAAAGGTGACATAGTGACAATTGTTCAAGGGTTATTTTGGCTGGAACAACTTCCGTTAACCAGAAGCTGAAAATAAAAGGTAGGAAGACTTCATCTCTTCTTTCAACTCCCTTAAGGTCTTTTTATTTTCTCTCTCCGGGGGAAAATTGTTAAGTTGTATTTAACAATGATTTCAAAATATTTATCTTGAATATATAACTTTATTTAAATAAGCATACAACTTTATATATTAGATTGTAGAAGCAACTGCTTTGAATATATAGTTAATGTAAAATCGGATATATTATATATTATGCTCTACAGAGGGGCAGGATATTAGAGTTTGAGAATTAATTCACTCTTAAGAAATGCTTAAAAATTATGAAATATAATTTGCTGTGCTCATGCTGTTCATCTTTGTTTAAAAATCAGTTTCATGGTTGACACTGATGCTGGAAACTCTAACATTATCTGACATTACTTTGCATTCCATATGAATTGATGCACTCTGCACTTAGAGTGATAGTTCATTGCACATTCAATATAAAGATAAATGGCAGGTGGAAGACAGATTTCTTGAAACTGTCAATAGTCACTAAGTGTCTGCATGAATAAAATAGATTGACATCCATCAGAAACAAAAGAGGCATAATTCCTATACACATTTTATATCTGACTCAAAAGTAAGAGGGAGGAAGATGAGGAGGAGAGAGTAAATGCATGTAGTCAGCAGTTGCAGCATTTATTGTCTCTGCTGCAATAAAATCCATATTTTATGTGGTGTTAAATTAATGCAGCACATTGAGAGTCTAAATGCATGCCCCCAACAAGAAACTATTGATAGCACTGTAAGTAGGATCAAAAGCAGTAGTCTGAAAGTGTTTTTATGCTACTGCAAATAATCTACATTCTTCTTATCATAAAAGGGGAGGGGGCATCTACACGTGCAATCGGAGAAAACATCATTTAAAAACTGACCTATCATCTTTTGCTACAAACACACATACACACACACACACACACACACACACACACACACAGATCTGATTCCTATAATTGTGGTCCGTCATTCCAGTAAAAGCCTCTGTTTTCCAAAACTGCACATCAATTACTTCTCAGCTGTTTGGAAATGCATTTTTTCTCTCCTCTCTCTCTTCACCCCCCCCACCTCCCTCTCTCTTTCTTGAAAGATCTATATTGAAAATAAGCTGTCCGTCTAATGCTGACAACAACTGTTATAACTCAATGCATGGGTTAGTAGACTTTCTCCCTCCACATCCTCCCCCACTCTTTCCTTCTTAGAAACGTAGCTACAAGAGCTTCTCTGTGGTGAATAACACTTGGCAAGAGTGTGCTCATTTTTTTTTTTAGGTCTGGTATGGTGAGGATTTTTAATTAGTAGAACTTTCATGAAAACATTATGTCATTGACAGAGCTGTGTTTTCATTTTTAGTTAAAGTAATGAAGGAAAAAAGAAGAGTTGTGTCCTAGAGAAATAGGTAAATAAATTGCATAGCTAATCTGCCCTGCCCCCACCCCCCAGTGTCGAAAATGTGGCACATATGTATACAAGGTGCAATGCATAAGGAAATAGTGGTTTTTTGGGGGGAGGGATTAAGGGATGGGAGAGTGATCAAATATAAGCAGCATGTGTTTTTGGCTGAGGGACACACCAAATACTAACCCATCCTGATGACAAAGGCATAGAGAAATGCCTCTTTCATTTGCTTTCACTCTTTTTTTTTCCCCTTTGGCTGTGTTTTCAAAGTATGAGTCAATGTCTGCTTTCATTAAATCAGATACTTCTTTGGTTTTGCATACTTGCTGCTATCAAACTGACTTCCTTGGAGAATGCATATGCCTTCCCTGACTCCAATCAAAGAATAGAATTCCATATACTTAGCTGTCTGGGGAAGAAAAAAAAACAAGCCAGGGAAATTGGAAACTGTGTGAGCCTCCCCTGTATATATGCATGTACATATGTGCATATGTGTGAGGCCAGTGGTTAAACTGCCTGGTATCTGATCAGTGCTTTTCTTGATGTTTCTTAGTGTTTATGGAGACTAGCTGTTTATTGATGAGAATGATATGGTACAAGTATTCAGTTTAATATTTCACCATTAGATGTTTACGTACATTGGAATTTTTTCAAACGATATGAAAGAGGGGATCGAATATTGGTTTTCTTTCTAGAGAGATATTTGTTTCTGGCACATAAGAAATTTACTGTGATCTGAAAGAACTATGATATATTTGTTTCTTGTTGAAAAACAATATTTGAAACTGCAGTGGTCAATTCTAAATATACGATCCCGGTTCACAATCTAAGAAGAATTTCTTCATCCTCACTTAATTTGCCGTACAAACACATGACTTAGCCAGAGTGTATGTGATCTTGGTAATTTCCAGGTATATGGCTCTGTTTCTTAACCTACTTTGCAGCAAGAGATAACACCACGTCTTCCTGGAATATGTCATCTTTATACCAAATCATTCCGCTAGGCAGCAGCACAGGGACAGCATTGGCTGGGATGGTGCTGATTCAGCAGCAAAGTGAACCGTCTTGTTGTAAAGCATTATTAGCAGTAATAGTGGCATATAATAAGCAATTATACAAATCAGAGGTTGTAAACCCGACTATCTCTAGTCTAGCGTTTGTGCTTCAAAACCATTAGTGATAATATGTTATGTACTCTTATTTCTATCGGGCAAATTGCATCCTAATCCTAATTGTTACTTTAGAAGTGCTTGTAAGATACTGAAAAAAAAGTAACAAAGTACAAATAGAGAAATATAAAAAGGATTTATGCCTATATAAGTCATTTTATACAAATATCTTCAAATTTCAGGTATACTGAAAACTGTATTTTTGATTAATCTTTTATATTATCTGGAATAAGGTTTCAGAAAAGTCCATTTACTATGTTTATTAAATATAAGTCATGTATAAAATGGGTTGAAATGACAACAAAGTAGCCCAAAAGGTGCTCTCTTCTTAGGCTTCTAATAAGCAGTGGTGAAATTGATTAAGCATTGTACTGAATATCATATATGGTCTTCATTGTGAATACTTTTAAGAACTGATAGTCTAAAAATGGCATTATGAATACACACTTGTTAAATGAAGGTTAGCATAGAAAAATCTAGTTTCCCTTTCTTGACACTTTGTTCCAACCATTGACTTAATCGAGAAAATTTTGTTTTGCATTAAATAAAATTACCTGAAATATGCAGATAGAAAAATTGTTAAATCTGCCTCAGTATTTTTCTAGTTAAAGCATGTGAATCATGTTACCAGAATAATAGTATGAATTTCCTTATTTGATCCCAAATAATTTCAATGCCCAAAATGCAGATTATTTATTTTATGCTCGTAAGAATAAGAGACCATCTCAACCACCCACCTAGAGGTGTTCGTTTTCTATGATAACGTTATCAGCTCAGGGTCACCTCCACCCTCCATTTCTTTTCTGCCCCATAACAGACTCAACTCGCTTGACAGTTTAGTTTGAGCCCATAGCCCTTTTAAAAAATCTCTTTGTGTTTTTCTTAACTGGAAGTGTCTCTAAAGTACATGAGGCCATTTTTCCATTTGCTATGCCACCTTTTCTTCCAGTACTCAGTTCAGCCAACTCAAGAGAAAAAACCTTGTAAGAACATCAGGTCTAAGACATTAAAGATGCAGATGTCTGAGAATTTATTATCATTAATGCAGTGTTAGCATTGATCAGTTAAAATAATCTCACATTTTTTTCTCCAATCTAACTTTTGTTTAACTCTTTGTTATCATGCAACTTCTTTAAAAAGTAACTTTTGAATTTTTTTAAGAAAGTGCTTTTGTGTTTACCAATTTCTATATATGTTTATCCTATTTCTGTCTTGCAATACATTTGATGTTGTATCCTTCTATATTACTGAGTCATTTAATAATGATAACCATATTGGTAGTGAATAAGCTGCAAATTCAATAAGGATTGGCAAAATTAAATGGTATTTTATAGTCTTTTTGGAATGAAATGCGTGCAGCATTCTTTTGAAAATAATGCCTGCCCATGAGAAGTTGAAATGCCTTCATACAATCATCCCTTGTAGAAGAGAGAAACACATCCTAGAGAGTTTCTCTAGCATTATAAAGCACTTCACCAAATCATGTGATCTCAATTTTCAATCCATGTTTTTTTCTTTCTGTTTTAAGAAAACAGCCTTATTTCTACAAACTCTATATAATGCAGAAATATAAATTAAAGTTAAATGAGTAACTGGCATTTCAAATTTAAGGACAGGATTAAGCAATAAATTGAAAGAAGTGGGATAACATGACTTCATAACAGGTAATTCAGCATTGAATCACGTCTAAACACTTCAGAGCCCTGCTGATGATTATACAGCTGTCCTTCTCCCTCCTTCCCTCCCTTCCCCCTCGATTATGATAATTACAGAAGTCCTCCAATGCATTTCCCATGTGCTGTTTTGTATTCCCTTTATGGCCAGAGTGTGTCAATAAGAATGAAAGATTATCCTTATAGATATTATAGCATCTAGGCGTTTCAGGACTTGAATTTGGTACCAATGCAGTTTACTGCTCTGGCAAGCAAATTACCAAAAAAATCAGCATTTATTAATGCAATGACTTCTCCAAAGTATCAGAATATAGAATGCATAGGCATGAGTTATTACTTTTAGTACTTCAGTTAATGACTGGGGTTCTGTTGTTGATTTACTTTAATAGTGAAATAATTTTTAAAGGATCCTAATTTGAAAAATAAATAAATAAAACAAGGAATTTACCTATTTTGGAAGACAATGTTTCACATGATATTTTCACTCATCTTTGTTAAAAGAAGCAAATTCTGTCAGTTTGTAATATAAAAATGTAAACTGATATATAATGAGTGAATAGCTATTCTAGATATTGCGGAGTAAAGATCTACCATTCACTTGTTCTTGTTTTTAATTCGTATTTGGGGAACATAAACTATAACAATAATCAAGGTGAGCAGAATGTGTGACAAATTTAAAATAATCAATAAATTAAGTATTTTTACTCGGATTGTTAAGGTAAATGTCTTCAGTGTTCACATAGTATGTAAGAATAAGAGAATAGAAGTTGAAATTGATATAGTTATATAGACATATAAAGGCAATGAACATATTTGCCTAGGATATTGGAAAACTTTAAATACGTTTGTTTTGTACATAATGCCAGTATTGTAAGTTTTTATACTATGACTGAGTTTTCCTTTTGCATTTAACTCCACTTCTAATAAAACAAGTTGAATAAACTCCCTCTAAAAGCATTGTAACTTCTGGGATATTTTAAAGTAATAATGTTTCCATAATTCTTAAACCAGCTTCAAGATTAAAGGAAGCTTCATAAACTTTCTGGATAATTTGACTTACTTCTAAGAAGTAATTTGAAATTAATACCTTCACAGTTAAGCAGTCTGAATGTAATTGTAATATCTGAAAGATTTTAAGAATTTTTTGTTGCAAATTATATTAATCAATTAATTTATTTAAAATATTTGCTTTACATAAAATAAAACTCAATTGGTTTCAATCCACTGTTAATAAAATAAAGACTACTAATTATTTTACTTTTAATACCAACAGGATGGTATTTATTTGCTTGAGAGGTGACATAAAAAAAAAAGGAAAACATTAGAGTAAAATAAGGTCTATGTCACCTTATTTCATGAAATATAAAAACCTTGGGGCATAAAATGATTAACCATTCACTTTGTCAAATATATATATTTTTCTTTTTTTTTTTTCTTGCCTCAGTCCTAAACCTTGTAGGTTAGGGTTATTCCTACTCTGTAGTTCTGAGATGTATTTTGTTGCTGAGTGTCTTTTCAATATGTAATTTTGGGGAGTGAAAACTACCAACATGTGCATTTATCCTGTCTGTATTTAGTTTCCTAAATTTGCATCAAATCTTTTCTCCATAAGTAAGAAGCCATGGGAGGCATTTATTTCTTTATCTGTTATCTGTCCCAAGAATTCCGCCTTTTTTTTTCTTTTGAGCTAAGTCCAAAATTGAATATGAAGTACAAGCAGGGAAGTTGATCGTTCAAGCCTCCCTCACTACTTCATTTTATTTTCCTTCCTGGAGAGACATATTTCCGTGCTCAATAAGTGATTTTTCCCCCTTGCTGATATAAAGCTTTTTGGATGGATGCGATAAAAGTTTTTGTTTATTTGTTTGTTTGTTTGTTTTTTTTGAGGGAGAGAGAGAGAGAGAGGACTCATCTTTTATCTAAGAACCTCTGCTTTTTAAAAAACCTTTCTAAAACATGTGCCCTACTTTGTCATTAGTGAACAACTAGATAGTTCTACAAAATATTTTAGTTAATATGTGTAACTTCATTAATTTGGGAATGAATACAGGTATTTTCTTTTCAATAAACTAAAAAAAAAAGCATTGGGGAAATGAAATATCCCTAAAAATCTGTTAAGAAAAGTGTTTTCTTTACAGATTATTTTTTCAAGGAGTTGAATTGTGCTTTATCATAAAATGTGATATCTGAATAAAATGATGAAAATGATTTTTTCCATAAAACAATGCCATTTCAGTGTTTGATTTATAATCCCTAATGGGCAGCCCATCTAATAAAGATGTAAAATTAGAGGAATGTTGACCATATTTTGACTTTAGAGCAAAGTTATTAATTTACTTCATTGTATAGGGAGGAGTTGGATTAAACCCATTTCTAAATAGGTTCAAAAGGGAAGATGTTTGAATAAGAACATTGCTTCCCAGAAGCAAACTAAAACCCTGAATATATACCACTGTCCCCTAAAAATCCATATGGAAATTTTCAACCTTTAATAGTTTTAAAAACCTACATAATATGAAAATGTAGAAGCCACAAAACTTTAGTTTATCCTTCTCTTGATTTGAGGTTATCAAATTTTTCTACTTATTTTTTGTGCATGTTATATTTTTCCTTTTCCATTCTCCTTGCAAATTAAATGTCCTCCTGCTATCTTGACAATAACTTCCTTTATTTATTCTCAGCTTCTTATTAATTTCCTTCATTTTTTGAAGGACTTTTACTAAGAACCACATATGTACCACAGCCAGAGATAAAACAATGAATCAATAAAAATTTTGTCTTGAGGTGAAGCAGGTCTTAATATGAGATGTACAACTAAACATCAAGTGATTTTTGATAGAAATTTTAATAGTTATACTATAAATGTTTCAATTTTCATAAAATAGTAGTAGAAGTATATAACAGAACACCATGGGTTATTTATATATTCCTCCTTAGTTCATTCATCCATTCCTCCATTCCCCAAGTATTCTTTAAGTGCCTACAGTAAACCAGGACTACATCAGCAATTTGAGATGCAGACGTGGATAGAGATAAAACAACAGCAATGACAACAACCACAACAAAATGTTGCTACAGTGAGGTATTAAATGAATAGTCACAAGGTTTATTATTAAATTTCAATTTTGATAATATAAAATGGATAATTACTAGCTGTTTTTGAAGTGAAAAATACAGAGTTCTGACCTCACCTATTTTTGAAATGTGTATCGTATTCAAAGCCACGCATCTTTCAAGAGTCTATCAGTAGGAGTTATGAATTTAGTACATGATACATGTTTTGTCTAGCTTAAGAGTCATTTTATATGATTGGATTCTGAATTGATGCTTCAGAAAGGAGCAGCCACCTTGTTTGGTGATACTGACCCTTTGTTGTCCTTCAGATTTTCAATAGTCAATTGCCATCTTGCAGATATAGGGAACTATATGGTATAAAGGAAGTTCTCAAATTTGAGGCCAGGATGGAGATTCTTAAGTATCTCAAAACCTAAGGAGAGACTATGCATCTGAAGGTCAGGTGGAGCTGAAATTCTGTTACTAAAATTTTTTTTTATGAATAGGAGCTTCTGCATCTCCACAAATAATTAAAATACTCTCTGCAGAGAAAACACTGAATGTCAAACTTGGTCACTATGAAAAAGTCTCTCCCATATAATATTCTATTTTTGTGAGAATACCTAATAGAAGTCATGTCTAATAAGGAGACTGCGCAGTGATAAAGTTGCCATACCAGAACCATTGAGATTACCATTTTCTTAGAAAATATAATGACCCTATCCTAAGAGCTCTAACAAGTCCCTTCCATGATTAAAAGCATGGACTGTGGGACCAAGGTTATCTTAGTTCAAAACTTGGCTCTGCCATTTACCATTTATTTACTATTCTATAGTTCATTTGAGCTCTCGCGTATAAAATAGCTTAGCAGTTGTACATAAATACTAAGACAATTGCCATGATTAGAGGAAGTGATAAATGTAAAGTGCTAACAATAGTGCCTGACACACCAATGTTGCAGTTGTCTTCTCTTATTGATATTGGTAGTATTATCATAGGTAAATTCATGTTACCTATGCTTTATCATTAATATCATGTTTTATTTTAACCATAGTATATGGTATAAATAGGCTACAAGTTAAAATCTTGAAATATTTTTTTATTTGCTCCATGTAATAATTTTTACTTGAATTGGAGTGAGAAACTTATATTGTTTTAAGTCTGATTCTACCAGTAGTTCTAACGATAGCACCGTAATTTCTTCATTCCAAGTTCTTTTTGTTTGTAACAAGGGGAGTTTGAATTATATAATTTCTAAGGGCAAAGTCAAGTTATCTATTATTGTAATTGGAAGGGCTAAAACAATATATTATTGTAACTGGAGAGGTTTCAATATATAAGTTTTAGAAATATATTCATTCCCTAATAATGTGAGAATGTCAGTTGCATAAAGAGAGAATGTTACCTGAAAATTTCGATTGCATTCTCAGATCACAGAGTGTCATTGCATGAATTAGGGAATTAATGGATATGAAATTTTGAAAATGATGTAAAAGACCCAAAAAAGGGGGCAGAGGAGGGGAGAATCCTCAGAAGACAGATGGTTGTGTGCTTCATGAGCCTCATAAACTCAATCAAGTGAAACATGAGCCATTTCTGAATATACTGCAGTAATGGTTCCTTTCACAGATTCTCCTTCTTGAGGTCAGAGTAATGAGAATTAGAAAAAAGAATGATGAACAGAGGCAGTGCATTACAGAAATAATCCCATTAAAGTTTTGATACCCATAAATCTCAAGAATAATTCTGCACACTATATTACAAGCTGAAAGGTCAGTGGACTACTGCTTTCTTAGACTAGATTCCCGAAATTGCCTGATGAACACATAAAAATTGCAGCAAAATGTGAAAATTTTAACAGGTTTTATTTAGATAGTTCATTTTTTTCTTTCTTGGCATTCAAGGTGATATGAAGATCAATTTAAAATCACTACTTCTGACTTTGCCTAACCTTTCTGTGGCACTATTGACATGGTAATTTAAAAAGCATTTAGAATGAATTCTATGGATTTATAAACAAACCAAACCAACTTGAGGTCATAAAACATGATTTATCTGAGTACATAAATATTTACTTTTTGAAGTTTCATTTTTAAAATCCATAATTTTATCAGTTTTTTTCAGAATTATTTATAATTCAGAGCTAATGCATTATTTTATTTTTAAAATTTACGTATTTAAAGTATATATTTTGTGTTTTATCTTATCTGCCAACATGTAAAGGTGAGATGAGTTATAATAGAGACTGCTAAACCTAGCCAACAGACATAATTTAGGGAAAACAGTGAAATTCATTTTCATATATACCTTAGCTATATTTACATATATTACTTATTTCAAATATGCCTTAGCTATATTTACATATATTATCTATTTAAGCACAACATTCTGGTTGTCATAAGATCTTTTTTAAATGCTGCAGTCATTTAATAGCAATCACTTTTATTTCACAGTTTCACTGTAATATTTGGATGGACGACTTAACCTATGGCTTACTGATCAAGATGACTATTTAAAAACATTCTCTTACTACAAAAACTTTTAATTTTATTTACTTCATTTTTAAAAAGTACGTACTGTTTTGCCTTCCAAGAGCTAAAATATTAGAAATTATTTCTCTTAGTTTTAAAACTCTCAATCATACTAAAGTAAAAGAGCATTAATGTGCATATATTTTTCCATTCATTTAAGTGGAAATAAAATGAGTATAAACATTTACATTATATAATATTAGAAGGAAAGTTAATTAAAAATCTAAGCAAAAGAAGTATTATTGAATAATTAATAATGCAGACTACCTACACAATCATTTCCTTTCAAAATTCTTCAACGTCCTTTAACAGTTTTTAACTATTTGATGTGTTGCTTTGAATGTTAGCATTTTAAAATCATATAAATTAAACCTCAAAACGTGATTGGAGGGTTGAAATAAAGTTAAGGTTATGAAGAACTGACCCATTTATAGGGTAAAGTGCCAATAATATTTCTGGTAAAATTCTGTTCACTTATGTAGAGAAAAACTAATATATTTTGTTGTTTGGAGCCACCTTGTGGCCAAACCTAACTATATTAGAGGATATTCTTGGTTTCAGATAGTTTTCGCAGAGTATTGCACCTTGGAAGCATTAAAACAGATGCAAATTTACACTGAGGACTATAAAATGGCATTTAAAATGCTTCATGTTTAGATTAATGCAATTTAATTTTATGCTGTGATATGAATTATAATAAGTACTGTTTTACAAAAATTCTTAACAACGTTTTTAAAAACACTTTTGAGGTAAGATACAATTTTTAAACTAAAAAAATATTTTACTGTACAATGCAAGTCAACCCTAAAGACTCTTTAAATGTTTAAATGTATAACCTTCTCAAGGAAAAGTTCATTAAAACATCTTCTGGAGTGCATGATATGCAGCATACACTCATACACAACAGGAGCTGCCTTCTGGTTAGTCATGTATTTTGCAAAACTTAAATGTAAAAATGCTTCCTGCATATAGAGCAAAGAATAGAAACCAACAAACTCTGTTCATTGGGTGTGTTTTTCAGTGGGATTATTGGGATTCCAGACAATCTAATTTGTTTGCTCTTATTTTCCATGAACACTAGGATAATTTCCAATTTATTGAGTATAATGCATATACTACTCATATTCCCAGACTCTTTACTAGGTCACTTGTTTATCAACCCATTTATAAGGTAGCTTAATTCATAGTTAACAGCTTCACTTATAATTTTACAAAGAAGTACCAGAACTTAAAAACAAAACCACGTTACTCTTTTCTACCAACTGGAAGTAATAACTGTTCTAGGGATTTGAATGTAGAACATGCATTGATTGCTTGTATAGTCTCACCCCTCAGCATTTACTTTTGCTTTGTTATATGAAGGACAAAAAATTTCAGTGATCAAACTGAATATCTTTGCACATATTCTGGAGCTATAGACGAATGTAAAAAGTTCCCCTAATTTTGCCATATCAATCTATACATCCTTTTTCTATTTATCCGAACACGTTTATGTTCCCATCCTAAACTGTTATTATTGTTATTATTAAAATCTGAATAAAACTTCAATTCTGAGAATGGCCATGAGATAACCTAGTCAGCATCCTGTGTTACATTGTGAACACCTCCTGAGCTACTTCTTTATGAGGCACTTGGGGTGATTAACTTTAATTGACAGAAATAGAGCTCAATGGGAACTGAGGACACATTCACAAAAATCACAAAAAAGTTTTATGAAATATTATCTCTGTGTTATGTCTTTTTTTCATAATGCAAGTGATTTTTCTCTCTCTATTTTGAACATACCAGGCTGCTTTTTAATGGAAAAGCAGTGGTCAGAGCTTGCCATTTCTCATGCATCGACCAATATTCCAACTGAAAACAAAGATTACTTTGCTTCCCATTAAACTATCCTCTTCTGTCCACAAAAGTGCTTCTATTCTAAGAGATATTACTATTGATTTGTTTTTATTCTCAAAAGACTGCTTGACTTTTACTATGCAATGCTGCATACCTAATAGGATTTCAAATAAATATATAAATTATTTTCAATTTCAAAAGGAGAAGAGGTATTGAAATGGTGTATCTAAGGGTTCAAAAATGTTTAACATGCAACTTTTTGATGACTTCCTAGCCACAGTTAGTGCTATGGCTTCAGGCATAGAATGCTTTTTGCAGACTATATAGTGAATGGATTATCACGAAAATAAAAAGAAACATATGACAACACCTTCCCAAAGAAATAAAAACAAAGGAGCATCCCAATATACTTTTAGCTAGAAAATTCTAGTTCCTTCTTAGTTTTAGTTTAAACATAACATATCGGCTTATCAATGATACCATAGCCTCAAGTGATAAAGAAGATTTCTGTAACTAACCATAATCCACAAATAATTTTTAACTCATTACATTTTTTTCAACAACCTGGAGCTAGAAATGTATTGGCTGTAAACATAACTTTTCTTGATCCTCATATCTAATCTTTTGCCAATCTATTTAATTCTAGCTCTATACAAACTTTAAAATTGGTCACTTCTTTTGATTCCATACTACAGAAGAGGTTCAAATTACATCTTTCCTTCTCAATTTAACTGTGGTTTAGAGTTCTTAATATATAGATTTGCTAGCAACTTGGAAAACAGAGAGAGAAGATATATTCCCTTCCTCATGAGATCAACATCCAGTAGGAGAGTACATATAAAATTAGTAAATCATTTAGTCTTTTGCTTGTGATTCAAATGAAGTTTAGAGAGGTAGAGATGAGAGAGCATGGTAAACACAGGGGAGATGAGGCAAGTCTTGGAAGGTATTATTTCATTTGGTATTTAAAGGGGAAACTGAGGAAATAAAAGACGTGTCACTCTCCAAATGCAAAGAATTCCTGACTGATCTTCCTGCCTGTATCTCATCCCCTTTAGCCCCTTCTAAGTTATATTTTACTTAGTTAATTTTTTCCTACATTTATTCATTCAGTAATATTTATTGACTTTCCATTATGGAGAAGGCAAAAACTTAGGCACTAGGATGTAATGAAAAATAAGTCATATTCAAATGTCCTAACCTCAAATGACATGGTATTTTCCATAGACAGTCAAAATGAAAATTACAATACAGTCCAGTAAATGAAAGGGATAGTATAATCACAGAGTGCTATGAGAGTTACAGATGAGGGGATATGCCAGTGTTAGCATCTAAAACAGTTTTTGTGGTGCCATCAATTTGAACTGAAGCCCTTAAGGGTTTAATACTTTGTGCCAATCACTAGCAAAAAATTTGTGTGCATATTGCCATTTTGAGGGACACTACTATATAGTGATAAATTGCTCCCATCACAGAGTTGGGAAGATCTACATAGAATTTCACCTCTGCCACTGAGGAGCTTGGGAAATTTCACCAAGATATTTCATCTCGCTAAACCTCAGTTTCTCTGTCTGAAAGATGGGATGATCTGCTAAAATGATTGAGTGACACTCTACTTCTCTTAGTTTACCAAGGCTGCTATCACAAATATCACATAGTGGGTTGGCCTAAATAACAGAAATGTATTGTGTCATGGTTTCAGAGGCCAAAAGTCCTAAACAAGGGTCTCAGCAAGGCCATACTTTCTTCCTGAAGTACAACTGTACCATTCTGGTGCTGGCTTGTTGCAATAATACCTGGGTTTCCTCAGCTTATACCGCTGCCTCCAGTCACATGATGATCTCTTTCCTCTTGTCTGCTTTTCCAGTTTCCCTTGATTATGGGGTTCTCCCTGTAGCTTTCTCTAACTTGTTTATAAGGCCTTTAGAATATGGATTAAGGCCCACCTTGACTCAGTTTGTCACGTATAAGTAGGATCTTAGAAGATTCATTCACAAGTGTGTCCACGCCTTCACGGATACTACATCTTCAAAGAATCCTGTTTACAAATAGTTTCACACTCACAGGAACACAGATTGAGATACAGAAAGAAAAAAAAAAAAAAACAACTTGATTTGTTGGGATACCTGATCCACTCTACATATTTGTAAAATACTTAGCAGAGATTTTTCATTTTTTTTTTCCATGGGCAGGCACCAGGAATCAAACCCAGGTCTCCAGCATAGCAGGCGAGAACTCTGCCTGCTGAGCCACCGTGGCCCACCTGAGATTTTTTATGTTAAGAAGAATCTAATAGCTATTACCAGCATTATTATTGCTTGGTTGATAAATCTCAAATTCCTTAGCCTAATTTGATCGAATTCTTCTTTCTTCTTTTAAATTATTATAAGCCTCTTTGTTCCTTCTCCTGTAATTTGTCTCCTAATACAAACAAATTAACTGGCTCTCAGTTCTGTTACATTCTCTTCTTTTACTTATTGTCTTAATATCTCTATTTTAAGCTGTTTTTATATTGGTCACTACTGTCCAGATTCTTCCAGCTAAAACTCTGTCCCGCTGAGGCAGGCTTCAAATGTTAGATTGAGTTCTCCAACTACAAGGGCTCTCTATATTTGGAAAACTCATAGCACTTTTTACCTCTTTCTTACCACGGATCATCTAACTTTGATTTATTTTTGTATATGCCTCATTTCCTTTTGTAGATTATCACTTTCTTAAAACAAAAATAATTTTTATTTTCATCTATAACCCCAACACTTAACCGAGTATCTCCCTCATGATAGTAAATGTGTGATAAGGAAATTCAGGCATCAGATAAGTAGAATATATTATGGTTTGCATTTTACAGATAATTATATTCATGTAGAGCAAATGAAAGAGTAAATGATGCACCTCTGGACAATATTCCCTCTCTTTTCTTTAACATAAAGCAACTCTACAGCAGTTCTTCCTCAACCTGATGGTTTTATTCATTTACTTGCTAGCTTAGTAATTTTAGTATTCACAACTGGTCCCATTGAATTATAACCAGTGAATTAGAATTTCTGGAATTGAAGTATAGCCATACACATTTTAAATTTCTTTTTGGATGATTTAAATGTGCACACTGGATTAAGAATTGTAAGTATAAAAGCCTGAGATTTTTTTTATGTTTGAGCCCAGGAACTGATTCTGAAATCAGTTTTAAAAGTGAAAGTGTCACAAATACATTGAATAATGACAAGTATTTATTCTTTGAAGTAGGTGCATTGAAGGGGACATTACTCATTTTGAGTAATACAAATTTTTATGTGATTTTTAAAAAAATAGACTCTTACTTTATAGCCATTCATTGTTTCAAGCACCTTTTGTGTGCAGAGAGAGACAGTGATGTGAATATAATATTATTTTTTGAAAAAAAAGTTTGTAACCTTACTGTATGGTTTATAATTAAGAACCAAAATCAATCTAAGACAATCAGTTCTAGCAATCATCAGTGTAAATCTGAAAACTGATGTCATGAGGGAGTTGGAAATTTAACTTGACCTTGGGTCTAAGGATATGTAGAATGTATACAATTGGCGGGTATTCCAGAATTTGTATCAATATGAGCAGAGCTGAGGTGAACATGGAGGCCTGTTTGTGTTCTAATGGGTCTGTGCTGGGAAAACAAACATTTGTGAAGAATTTTGACTACTCCAAGGTTAAAGAGTTCAGACATAATGGAAAAGTTCATAAAGGCATTCAAATGGAAGACAAATATTAGCATTTCACTATTTAACCAGTTGGGACAAAAAATAAAAACAGACAAACAGAAACAACCACCACCGCTTTCATGCCAAATTTTATATGCACCAATTGGTGGTGTGGCTAGAAACAGAAATGCTTTCAAAGTTAACCCAAAATCATTGGTTTTCCAAGATAAGATGACCAAGGGTGGTAGCAATGGAATTATACTAATAAATAAGATTTGTCTGAATCTTCCCATTCTCCATCCCCAGCCATTTTCTGATATGCTATCTCAAACACATATGTGCTCTGAGTTACCACTTGGTATTTGCAATTTTCCTTCACTCAATGTCCAGTTCCTTGTGGTTTGACTGCTGTCGTACAATTCCTCCTGCTTGTGGAAGTATAAATTATGCTTGCTGAAGGTGTATTAATGTTCCAAAGCTATTAAAACTGATGGCCACACGAATCAATTAGCATTGATGTGTCAGAATAGTTTTGTTTAAATCATACTTACTATGACAGGGCAATGGTCATTTGATTCAAACTCTTTTTGTATTGAAAAAAACTGACTTATCCTTAATCTCATAGCTAGTTATTGGCATAATCTGAAGTATGATTTTTGCCTTAAAACTTCTATCCTGTATTACTGCCTTCACATGATAAGAGTAGGCAAAGTTTTTCTCACTGCAAAATGAAAATTAGAACAATATCAACTTCATGATTTTATATTCTTATAATTAGATGCACTAATACATGTGATGTACTAGTTAGTGATGTGTGTATGTGGTTCAATTTGCACTCCTAATGTAGTTATTAAAGCTATTGTTGTACTTTCATTGTACTGATTATATGTAGGAGATATTCCTGTTATTAATAAATTTCAAAGCTAATCCTTAAACAAATATAATACCCTTAATAACAAGTGCTGTAATTTATTGAGCAGTTTCTAAGTGTTTGAACTGTATAGAATAGTTTGAATATAGTTTTGTTCATTATGTTAAAGGAGGGAAGCACTATTGTTACCCTCATTTTACAAATGAAGGGATGGGAAGCACGGGGATACCTGGTAACTTTCCTAAATCACAGCACTAGTAAGTGAAAAAACCAGACTACAACCCAGGTTATATGGCCCCACTCCTCCATTCTTAACTCCTAATACATTTTATATGTTAATGTGTATTTTCCAAAAGGAGAAAGTATTTTTTTCACAATCTTATTTTCATTTTTATAAAATCTTTACTTATCAGTGACTTATTTCTATTTATTTTTCATTGAGAGAAAACTGGCCTAAAATTTAATTAAAAGTATTATTTACACTTTTAAAAATAAATCATTTTTGCCATTTTAATAATATGTCCAGTTGAGATGTTGACATTTATGAACAGAGTAAAAGACATGTATTAAAGGTAAGAAAATTTTCACAAAAACTACCTTAAAAATATCCATCAACCCCTCAAAGGGTTTTGTGATCCTTTCCTTATTGTTGTAAAGTAGTTATTTTTTAATGTTCCCAGTTGAGGAGCTAAAGTATATAGTAATATTTTTGAATGGGTACAGACTATTTTGAAAGATACACAGAAAAATAGTCACAATGGTTCCCTCCATTGTGAAGGCATAAGGATTGTATGTCTATAGTAGACAACCATTTTCATGGGGTATTTTTTAATTTTGTTTGACATTTTATCATGAATATGGAATAATCTTTAGTTTCCTAGGCTGCTCAAGCAAATACCATACAAAGGAATGGCTTAAACAGTGGGAATTTAATAGCTCTTTGTTTTCAGATTAGGAAAAAGTCCAAATCCAAGCATCATCAAGGCCATACTTTTTCTTGCCAAAAGACTGGCATTCTGGAGCTGGCTGCTGGTGGTCCTTGGTCCTGGACCCGTCTGTCACATGACAATGTAGATAGCAGCCTCTCCTGCTCTCTCAGTTCTTTTCTGGTTCTGGTGAATTTCAGCTCCTTACTTCCTGTGTTTCATTCTGCTTATAAAGAGTTCCAGTAAAAGGATTAAAACACAGCCTGTTTAAAGTGGGCCACACCTTAATTGAAATTATTTTATCAAAAGGTCTTAGTTACAATGGGCTCATATCCACAGGAATGGATTACGTTTAAGAACATTTTTTTTTTCTGGAATGCATATAGAATCTACCCACCACAATTAATTTTTCAATTAGAAAACTAGTTAATTTAAAAAGGTTGCCCATAATTATGAATCCTACAGAGTGAAGGGAAAATGAAAGATTCCTAATTCTAAACTCATCTTCATAGAAGAAGCCGGCCCTCTCATTGTCTTCTTATATTAAAAAAAAAAAAAAGCATCAGGTGTAAGTATATACACACATTACTCACTAGGTTTTAGTAAAAAAGAAATTTTAGCCGGGAGAACATTCAATAAAATTTCTTCCCCCTGTGACTCTAACCATAAGAAGGATTCCTTATTCTTATAAATGTCCATTATTAAGGAACCATATTGTGGTTGCAATATGTACCAATGTTTCTCAAAGCTGGCTCAGGTTATGTGAATTTTTAAAGTTGTGGGCTTTCATATGATAACCTGGGTATATTTACTATAATTGTGTGCTTAAAGTGGATGACTCTGTTGTGAACAAATTACCCTCATTCTATTTCAAGACTCCCTTGTCCATTTGTGATGATGATGCCTCTCCATGCCTTCTTGTAGGCGTCTGAGAATGGAGCAGAGATGGACTTAAGTAGGTTTTGCCAAGTGAGGTTCACATAATTTTATTGTGAATTACATGAGCAGGTATAAGTTTTATCATATAGAGGAAAGTGGACCAAATCTATATTTCTACATGTGTACAATCTCTAAAGAATATCCATCATAGCTCTCAGTGCCATATTCGCATGGTTATCAACCACTTAGATTTTATAAACAAAAAGAATTTGCTACATAAAATTAATGTTTAAATTAATGTTAAAGCTATCGGTTTTGTAACTTTATTTGCAATTATATTTAAATTTTGTATTGCTTTCTAAGTACAGCGAACATAATTGCTTATCATGTTACTAAACTGTATTTATAAGTTCATATGCTTATTTTTATGTTTCTTCATGTTTCTAGTAATAATATTTTATTAATAATTCACATCTATGAAGCCGAAGACATCATGATGTTAGAATGATTCAACATAAGTGTACAAGATAAATCTGAAGTGAACAATCTCTCTCGGTGTTTAGTAAATTTTTTAACAAGCATAATTTCTGAGAGAGCAACATGTAATGAAGGTGTTTCATCCTGCAGCAAATTTTGCCATTATAAATGTGACAAGCCTCACAACATGAGAGAACTTTATGGATCCCTAACACCAAGAGCTTAAGATGCTACAAAATAATGCTTTCTGCATATCAAAATCTAAAATGTTTATCTGGTAGGAAAATAGACTTTGGTACATTTTCGTGTTCATATATATATATTGTGTATATATTCAGCAGATCTTGCAACTAAATGTGGAAATTTAATCCAAACATTTGTTAGAGAATGCACACTCAGAAAGAGTTCAATATATCAATCATATTTTCATAATGGTGGAATGGCCATTTGGAAAATTTACGTTTTCCATAGGAAATTAATTTATTCAACTGATAGCTATTAATAGTACATACTATGTATGAAGTACATAATATACATAGTACATACTATGTATGAAGTACTGCCCCATATTAGCTTCTGCTATCTTGTCCACATTACTAGATGCTTGGTTCTTAAATGTCACTAAATGTCACTAAATGTCAACATAAAAATGTCCGCGGCTGGTCACTTCAAATACAACTAAAGAGCAAGGAGACCTCAGTACTTTGGCAAAGATAAAAGCAGTATTAATGGCATGGACCAATTCCCTTTAATAGTGAGAATTGATTTATAGTATGTTTTTATCTAAAGCTTTTATGAGCCTATTATATTTTCAGCCTGTGTTACTTCTATGACCACTCAACCTAATAAATAAAGTAGTATGGCATTTCCCATTATTTGTCCTAAATTTATCTCTTTTAAACTTCAAAGGCTGCCCTTAGACCTTGTATAATTGAAGTTTGTGGATAGCATGGCTTTCACACTCTCCACCGTCTTCATGATTTAATAGATGTCAGAGTTTCCAGATTGAAGATTCTAATCTTTAAGGTCTTCCTATCCAAAGCTGTTCTGTTTCCCTAATGATAGTTGAGTTGTCTTTCTGTGAGCTTTTTCTAGCTCTGTTATATTTCCTTGAGATAATGCAGTCAGCATTGCATGGGAACTTTTAGGCCCATGAGTTATAGAAGTTAATAATGGAATGAGCATTTTTTTTTCAATATATAAGTTCCAGTACTCCCCTTTACAACCAAAGGACCTTTAAAAGTGTATCTTAATAACTCTTTGTTTTGTTTTCATAAAAAATTGGGAATTTAGAAGAATTGACTTACTTTTAAATTGCTTTCTAAATCTAGAATGCCAAAAAAAAAAAAATTACAAACTTATTATTGAAAAAAAAAAAAGCTTTGGGAGTGGCTAATGAGCCAATGAGGAAACTGAGGTGGTTTAAACTTCACTTGTGTGAGTTGTGTGAGCTGATAGGGTAATAGTTATGCAACTTCATATATTGACATCAAAACCGTCTTACCCCCCATAACCACCATACTTAGTCCTGTGCAACCTTATTATGATCTTCCTCAAATGTCTCAGAGAAAATTATGTTTTCCTTCCTTTGTGCTTCTGCTGTTTATGCACAGTTTGATCATAGCTTTTCCAGCAAAATTTGATGATTATTGTATTCATTCATTTAAATGTTGAGGCTGGAGAGAAATCTATATAAAATAGACTAATATGGCTTCATAGAGTTTGTATTCTAGTGTGGTCACAGACAATAAAAAGATGAATGAGGAAAAATATTTAATCTGCTAGATTATAATAAGAGCGATGGGAGAAGCAATTCCGGAAAGGGGAGTATTATGTTTATAAGTTGCTTCTTCCCTGAAGTGTGGCTTTGCTCCTTGAGGGCAGGTCCTTTTTTCCCAACTACCCCTCAGAGAACCCACTGAATACTCAAAAAATGGTGGTTGTGCGGGCATTTAACTATGAGCTGCTTTTCCTCCCTTCAGCCTGCAGTTTTACTTTGATAGTGTAGAAATGTTACAAACATGTATTTCTTAGGAAATAAAAAGAAAAAGAAACTTTTCATTTCTCTCTAGATGAGGTACATTTCAGATAATGCAAAAAAACAGTTTTGAGTGATACATTTTTCATTTTCATCACTGATATAGTTGACAGTTACATGAAAAAAAAAATGCCATGCTGTGAGACAAATCCCTAAAAACACATATGCGGTTATTTAAAAGCACAACTCACCCTGCAAGTACATTTGGAACTCAGCATTGCCTTCTGCTTGCTTTGTTTCTGATTGCTTTCTTCTTCTGCAAGGTAAGAAATACTCTGACCAGAGGGCTATTTCATTTCGTAAATATTTTTGTTCACATGATGCTTAAACGCTATTGAAAAACTCCTGCCAGACCCATACATCTCCCTGATTGGGTTTATCTTATTTCTCCAGTGCTAATTTTGCGTCATTTTCCATTCATACATCTTTGAGGTGATTGAAAACAGAGAATTTCTTTGATTGCTCAAATTTAAATTATTTCTGATTTGAAAGAAATACTCCATTGTAAGAACGCCCATTTACAATGACCGTTCCCTTTTAAAATTTGTCAGCCAATTTACAGGTCTTGGACTGTCACTGCACATTTGTTCTGTTGTATATTGTTATTACCTTTTGCCTCATAGCATGTCATATTTTATGTGCAATCACCAGACGCGTTCATGCTCAAGTGGTTGTTAGCTGCGTGCTCTCCAGCTGTTGAAGACCGTTAAGTAAAACCAGTACCCCACCGGGAGGGAGCCTGACGAGCATTTCTGCATCTTCAGGAACTGCTGTCTTAGAGTTGGCTGCAGAATGAACTCTGTGGGGCTGTTCTGATCCAGTAGCCCTATTTCCCAGCCCCATATCGTCTTGCTTGTGTCACAGAGAAAAGGTGAAATAATATTCATGTCTCAGAGACACACATTTTCATACACACTGTATTATAAGCACAATACTCCTGGAAGCTAACTCACATTTTTATATGTCCTAAAGAGTGCCGGAGATAAGGACATCTATGCAAGTCACATAATCTTATTTGGTCTCACAGTCCTCTTTTTGAAATGAGACGATTGAACTGGATGATTTCTAACATTTTTTTCAGAGTTTTGCAAAATGCTATAATTATAAGTGAAGACAAATTTTAAAATATGGACATAATTTAAGCCTGACGTTAGCTTCCCCCCCCACCAAAATTCATTGTAATTAAAACACATAGCAATGCTTTGTGTCTCATGAATAGTGAGAGTTACCATAAATACCACCCCCAATAAATCCCTTCTCTCTCCTAGCATTTTCTGAGTCACAGGGGACCTGAAGAAGATTAAGATATATTCTGTGGCCAAAACTTCAAATTAGCAGAATTAATGTGCATCATGATTATCACTGCCATAACTGACAGGGATTTAGAATTGTGTTCCAGTCTCTAATCAGGAACTAAAGTGAACTGGCTATGCAGCATATCTGATCTGTATATTCTCATCCACCCTGGTACATCCCATGTAAAAGATCTATAACAGATCTTTAGAGTCAGCAGAGCTAATGAGTAGGGTTTGGCTTGCTAGAGGAATGTCCCTTCCTTCTCATGGCCCTCCCCTCCCCCTCCTTGCAGATTTTACAATCTATATCTGACAAAATATGTTCTTGATCCACCATGTGCAATATTAATCACAATAAGATTATGGAAGTTGAAAATAACCTGGCCATGATCATTCACCGTATCAACTATATTGTCAAAGGTCAGCCATGGCTGGTGAGTTTGAGTTTATGCTGACATATTCTAGCGTCTTCATCCTGACTGAACTGAATAACCTTCAAATGGGTCTTCCTGTTTCTAAGGTTGCACAACTTTATTCTCAACTGATTCTCAACTTTTCTGTTTAAACGTATCACTTGGAGCAAAACCCCTGACAGTCGAGTTGCCATATTTCCTGTTCCCTCATCTCCTGCTCCCTCAGTCTTCTTTCCGCTCTAGCCATCCTGTTTTTTGCCTAATCCTAAAACGTACTATCATACTCTTGCATTGGGTGGGGACTTTGCATTTTGCTGGCCCCTTTGCATATAAAACTTTTCCTACATCTGTCTGTGAGGCTTACCCCCATTTCCTTCACGACTTTACACAAACATCAGCCCATTAAACAAGACTTCTACTTATTTCTCTATTTAATATGTATATCCCTCAGCACTCCCTATGTCATTTTCCTGTTTTGGTGTTTTCCAAACACTATTGCAATGTAACATACTATCTATGTTACTTATTCTGTTAGTTTATTGTTGGTATCTTCCCAATGAAATCAAGCTTCTTCCTGACAGAGGATGTGCTTGCTTGGCTTCTGCTGTTTCATGTATTTATCTTGTTTATTGTCTCTACTTTTGTTTCCCAGTATTGGGGGTGGGGGTGGAGTTCCTTATAGACACTCCAAGGGTTCCCCTGACCCCAGAAGTTCTGTCATTGTTGGGGCGGAAGATGAAGG
>PVIY010013893.1:13417-58030 GCA_004026745.1 Myrmecophaga tridactyla | reverse complement strand
GCTCTCTCTGAATCTCTCATTCTCCAAAATATTTCCTCTTTTATAGGACTCCAATAAACCAATCAAGACCCACCCAAATGGGTGGAGACATGTCATCCCTTAATCCAGTTTAACAACCACTCTTGACTATATCACATCAACCAGGGAGATGATCTCATTACAGTTTCAAATATACAGTATTGAATAGGGATTATTCTACTTTTATGAAATGAGATTTATATCAAAATATGATATAAATGTTTTCTTAGGGGGCATACTTCCTTTCAAACCAGGACAGGGGATCTGTTTCATTTTCTCATAATTTAATGTCCTAGGCCTAGTAAGGTTCGTATTGCTATTTGTATAATTCTACACATTTATTTTATTTTTGGAAGGAGTAAGTAAATAACCTACTCTGAGACCTTGAGAGGTGGGGTTATTTTCCCTATTACCACGAGATGGCACAGTTCCCCTTAGGCTGGGAATATCTTCCTTTGTTATTTGAAAACTCAGGATCTAATGGGCAGTGCCAAGGGTAACTTTTACGTGTCTGGTGATTCATTTTTGGAGACATTATTTGGGTTGACAGCCATGTCAGAGGTCTGGTTGTGTACATATTGAGGTGACTTTGAAGTCATGTGTACTTCATATATGTATTTAAAGTTCAGAATAGGCTGAGACAGGTGCATAATTTGTGCACTACATCCTCATTCCATCCCATGATATGAATATATTCCACATAGTTCCTGCTACCGTATTTTAAAAGTTCAGTTATGTTTAGAAACTTTACACTCACTGATACATATATTCTATTATAAAATTAATTTTAGGTATGCAAGATGATTGCAGGTAGTTTGAAACATAGAGAGTGAAATATTTAATATTTAATAATTTTGCTAAAGTTTGTTGAAAATTTTAGTTTGCCATTGATTTCTGGGACGTCTGTAGGACTACACTCACATTTCCTGTGGTAATGTTATTTTGTCCCCTTCCTTCCATTATCTGTCTTCACAGCTCACTGCACAGCACATTTCCCTTTATACCCTGTGCTGATTTGCATAGACTCCTGGGGGCTCGGCTGCTGCTCAGACTCTATTAATGGGGATTCCCTGGAGACGGTGCCTGAGTGCACCAGGTGGTGAGCAAGATGCTGTCACAGTCCCAACTCCTCATCCTCCTGGGGCTCTGGGTCTCAGGTGAGAGCTTCAGAAGAGCAATGTCTTTATAAAGCTGGAGAGATGGTTTTCACATGCAGAGTGTACAGACTATTCCATCTCAAACAGATCTGATTATATATGATAAATAGGAAAAGTGCATGTGAACATATATTTTATATACTTGTGATTTGTTGTGTGATCTTGTTCTTTTCTGCCTGCAGGTGCCAATGGGGACATCGTGATGACCCAGTCTCCAGGTTCTGTGGCTGTGACTCCAGGGGAGACCATCACCATGAGCTGCAAGGCCAGCCAGAGTCTTTTTGACAGCTATTACCAGGTGAACTACTTAAACTGGTACCAGCAGAAACCAGGACAGGCTCCCAAACTGCTCATCTACCTTGCATCCAACCGGGTATCTGGGGTCCCCGACCGATTCAGTGGCAGTGGGTCTGGGACAGATTTCTCTCTCAGAATCAGTGGAGCCCAGGCTGAAGATGTGGCCACTTATTACTGTCAGCAATATAAAAGCTCTCCTCCCACAGTGCTTCAGCCTCGAACACAAACCTCCTCTCCCAGCTGTGGGGCACTGAGTCCTGCAGTGGCAGCTGCTCAACCTCCTCCAGCCTCTTTATATTGAAACATTCTACCTACTAGTTAATCCTTCTGGCTTACTTTTTCCTTCAATGGACTCTGTCTTTCCTTCTAGCCTTCCTTGTCCTTGTTATTGAAGTAGTCATACTCTACCTCTTTTCTAACTGCCCTTTTCCTTCACTTTTTCCCTTTCCTTTCCTCATTTATTCAAAGGTAATTCTGTAGTTCTACCCACTTGGTTTGGAAATTTTTTCCTTGGTGGTACTGAGGCTGCCTGGAGCCTGTAAGGGCAGAGAGACAGGAGGAGGGAGAAAAGGAGCTGCCTAGTTAGGAGTCTCTCAGGGGGGAAAAGTAAGGGGGAATTCCAGGTATATTGGTATGTAGAATAGAGTCTGAATGTGCCATGTTTTCTGTCTATTCCCTGCAGTTCAAGTTGTTGTTCTCTGCTCTCCCTGGTGTGAAGGTGGTGAGGAGGAGGGAGTCAGTGTGAAAGGGGCATGAAGGGGTGAGGCTGGCAACTTGGTCAAGAGATGGAAAACAGTCTCTCAACAATGAGACATTGTTTTCATATGTGACAGCACTACGTGCCCCCCAAGTTTCTTACCCTGGATATTTATTTCATGCTGAATATTTACACTTCAATTAAAGTTGCAATGCTTTATATCATTGTATTAAACAATTGATTACTCTATTTTAATGTTATATTTGTGAGTGACTTTGCTATAGTTTAAGCTTTTCTTCATTGACTTCTCTTCTAATTTTTCATTTATAAATAAATTCATATTGAGAATCCATTATATGCCAAATACACTTCTGGGTATTTGCTTCATAATAATGGTCACAAGCAGTTAAAAAAATAACTCTATCTTTCAGAGTTTAAGATTGGAGGGATAGCAGATATTAATGAAAGAAAATCAGGACTTGCAAAATTTGATGTAAGATATGCATGCTTGAGGCCAATAAGGAAGTACCTTCTACATTTGTGTGTGTGTGTGTGTGTGTGTGTGTGTGTGTGTGTGTGTGTCTGAGTCTGTGTGTTTTCACATCCTTAAGGCCGGGTCACATTTCATTCTTTTTCCATGTGAGTATCCCTTTATTGCAGCATGATTCTTGATTTTTTGTTTCCTTTATTGTTTGTTTTGGAAAGTGCATGGGCTAAGTATCAAATCCGGGCCTGCCACACAGCAAGCAAGAATTCCATCATGGACTACAATTGCACCCCAGGTTTCAGAAGGTTTTTTTATTATTTATTTTTATTTTTTAATTTCATTTTTTATTTGTGAAAACATATAATTCACTTAGATCCACTAACAATGGATACTTAGTGTAACCATAGGCAAATTTAAAGAAAGTGTCATGCTTAAAGCAGGCTTTTAAGCAGCCAGATGGCATGACTATATTTGCCTTTAGATCACTCTGGTTTTAATGAAGTTAAGTTATTTTTTTAAAATGTCAAGAATAGATGTAAGAAGTCCAGACTGGAAGTTATTTCAGGAATCCAGGAAAGAGATGTTGATGAGTTGGTCTAAAGCCATGGCAGGGGAGACAGGAAGAAATGAATGCACTGGGGAATATGTAGTTGTAAAATTGACAGGAGCTGGCTATGAGTGCTGCAGTAAAGAGTATTGTCAAGGATGGCTCCACTGATTCTGGGTTAGACAATAGGATGTGTGTTGCTCCTTCTATTGGGTAGCATTGGGTGCAGTTGGCTTTGTGGAGGTGTAAAGATCATGAGCTGAGTGTCAGAGATACTGACCTAGAAGTGCCATAGAGACACACAGGAATGTTGCATTTAGAAATCAGAGGAGAAATTTGAACTGAGAATATATATACATTAGAACAAGATATAGCAGTTCTATCAACTAACATGATTATTGATAGAATTAAAGCTTTTCTAGATTCAGTTTATTTTTATTTTTTAATTTATTTAACAAATGTTCACTGACCAAATACTCTGTCAAATACAGTGCCATTTCAGGATATTATTTTTCATATGTGTCAACAAATGTGTGAAATTATATGTATGAAAAACATATATTGAATATTTAAAATTTTATTTTAAAATATGTCGAGGAAAATTGCATAAAAGTCACACATCTACACACTTTTGATTAACAATAACCTAGCAGTCACCAAGATCTCTTCACCTGACACATTTCTGCCCCACATCCTACCAAAATCCACTCCTCCCTTAACAGCCATAACCCTTCCTTCTTGAAATCTGTGAATCTCATAATAATCACTTCCTTGATTCACATTTTGAAATTCCACATACATATCACAAAACCATACAGTTTGGCTTGTTATGGAATTTTGTATAAATCAAATCATCCTACACACATTATTTTGTTGCTAGCATTTTTCATTCAATATTTATAGAACACCTATTCTGTTGTATGCACCTGCAATTTATTCACTTTCATTGCTGGATAGAATTTCAATGTGTGAATCCAGCTAAATTTATCAAATCAACACTTTTTAAAACAATTTTCTTCACACCCATATATTTCCTGGCCTTGAGGGTCCCTTTGATGAGGCCACTGTGGGCTCCAGGCCTGTTGTCCGCACCTGTGTCCCCACTCCCTCTGCACACGTGCACTCTGCCCCTACCTGTGGTTCTCCTGAGCGCCACCCATGCCTGGAGGATTCCTTCCTGTTGCCCAGAGACTGCAGACTAGCTCTATCCTGTACAATCCAGAGACCTTCCCTGCTATTCAGAGGAGTGAAACTACACCTTCTCCAAGAAGGTCTAAAAGCCAGTCTTGGGGAGGGATCCCCACTTCTCTGTGTTCTTCTCAGGGATGCATCCTCTGCTGAGATGTCAAGTGGAATTATCTTACATCTCAAAGTTGCTTCTCTGTCATAGTTTAAGAATTCTTTATATTAAACTTCCCTTTTCCAAACTGTTGACTCTCTTCCAGAATTTACCAGGCTTTGTTTAGGTTCCAGTGTTTCTAGTATTTTGAATTTTGTGGTGAGTTTATTTTATCTGTGGAACATTCTGTCTGGTAGGAGCTTCCTTGTGCTTTTCTGAAGTGGAACATAGAAATGAAATTACTATTTTTTAAATATGTGGATATTTTTAAATCATGTTTTATCATTGATCTCTAGCTAAATAGCCTGCAAGTCAGAGAAAATATTTTGAAATGGTTCAGTGTTTTGAAATATGTTCATGCTTGTTTGCTGTCTCTGCCCAGATATTTTTTTTATTTTTATGTTTTAGCATGGACAGACACTGGGAATCAAACCCAGGTCTCTGGCATGGCAGGCAAGAACTCTGCCTGCTGAGCCACTGTGACCTGCCCTGTCATCATTTTTTATGTGGTTCCATGTGTGTCATGAAATGAATTTGTAAATCTTTTAATGTTTTCATAATGTTTCTGCTGTTTTTCAGATTTTCTTATTTTTGTTAAATTTTCCTGGTTGTTTTGCCATGCTGAAATTGGCGATCAGTTAAACCACCTTTACCGTTGTGTATTTATGCTTTTTCTCCATACAATTGTTCACTTTTTGCTCTCTGCCTTTTAAAGTTTGGTTATTAGATGGGTAAAATTCAATGTTCTTTTATCTTCAGGGTGAATTGAAACTTCTATCATCATGAACTGAAATGTTTTCCCCAGTAACAATTCTTGTTTTAAATCATATGCATTTTGGATATTATTATCATTACCCTATATTTTTAGTTAATGCTGCAATTTTATACATATATGAACATTTTATATAAATAATTTATATTTATATATATCATTGTTTATGTATATTATTTATATAAATATAAATAATAACTGATAATTATATCAAATTATATGCAAATAAATAAATATATGCATATAATTTTCAATTGTTTTACATTCAAACTTTCTTTAGCTTTAAACTTCCTTAATGTGTCTCCTTATAACAACTAAGATACTGGTTATGTGTGACTCAAAATGGGATGAACTTTGCATGTTAGTTGAAAAAGAAATGATACTTTCTTTTTTAGTGCATTATATATAATGCATTTTAATTCTTTTAATGGTTATTCAATAAATTCAATCACACATAATATTAATGACTAAAATTAATTAAAATCTTTGTGGTGGTTTGAAACTGATGTGCACCCCAGAAAAGTGACTCTTTAATCCTGATTCAATATTGTTTGGTTGGGTCTTTAGACTACGTTGTGTCCATGGAGATGTGACCCAGCCAGTGTGGGTGGGGCCTTGTGAACAGGTGGTTTTCTTGTGGAGGTGTCTCCACCCATTACAGGTGGGGCTTTTTACTGGAGACCTTAGAGAGAGAAGTATTTTCAAAAACCTTCAGAGCTGACATGGGTGACAGAGTTGTCAGATTCAACAGGAGACACAGATATTTCTATATTGTAGAAAGAAACAGCCTCCAGGAAGGCTGTTTGAAATGAGACGCTAAAGGATCAGCAGATTCCAGCCAAACCTGACAGAGGTGTGCTTGTCCCATCAGCCTTTCTTGAGTCAATATATCTTTCTCTGGATGCCTTTGTTTGCATATTTTTATAGCTTTAGAATGTAAATTTACAACTTAATGAACTACTTTTTAAAGAGCCATTCCATTTCTGGCATATTGATTTCTGGCATCATTTAACAATTGAATACAATCTTCAACTGTCCTCATGGCTAAAGCAATATCCTTAGATTAGATATTCAGAATTTTACTGAAATTCTGTTTATTTCCCACCAGCCAGTAATGAAGCCTCCCAAATGATGTTAGCCAATGGGACATCTGATAATTAAGCCAAGAGCCCCTGAACTCATTCCCACCTGGGTTTGTGAATCAGTATCAAATGGCTCTGCTTCCCAGGCCAATTGTTTTGGATGATATGTGGAAGTTCTTTGGCTGAGGATGAAGAAGTACAAATAGCCAGCCAGACTCAAGTGCAGAAAAGGACAGCTGTATTGACTAAATGAACATGGAGCAGGAAAGCAGAGAATAAAGATGGTTGAGGAAGCCAAGCTTACCTAAACTTGGCCCCTATAGGGGTGGTGGTAGCAGTCATGGAAGGGTCATGGATTCTCACTTTTATTGTGGCTCAGAGAAGGGAATAAGGCTTTATCCATAGATACTGGGGATAATAAATTTCACACTATACAGAGCAAAAGCAGAGGTGCCAGGGCCAGGTCTTTTGCAGAAACTGAATACAGATTCTGACCATCCAAAGCCTAGGCAGTTACAGGCCTTCTAATAATTATGAGGCTTGAAATGGCAAAGGGCTGTCTAGAAAAGGAGGAGCAGGGACCATTCAGAGAAGCTGAGGGCAGCTGTTACCACCCAGTCCATATGGAGCTGCAGGCTGAGAACCAGGTTGCAAGGAAGGCAGGGCTAGCTGCGG
Organism: Myrmecophaga tridactyla; assembly: GCA_004026745.1. Classification (NCBI taxonomy): domain Eukaryota; kingdom Metazoa; phylum Chordata; class Mammalia; order Pilosa; family Myrmecophagidae; genus Myrmecophaga; species Myrmecophaga tridactyla. The sequence goes on along the minus strand of PVIY010013893.1, from coordinate 50,959 downwards.
TGATCACTCAAGAGGTGTGCTTATCCCTAGTCAAAGATAATGGGCTACCAAATATAATTTATTTATGCCACTTTAAAGGATCATTGCAATGAAAGGTATCTGTGATTTTATGTATCATATGTGTTTCCCTCTTTGTCTTCGATATTTTGCAGTTTTCTGCGATGTGTCTCATTGTGGACAACAATTGACTATTGACTACTTTGGCTTTAGTTTGATGACACTTGAGTTTCTGAATTGGTTTCTTTCACTAGTTCTGGTTAATTCTCAATCACTATGTGTTGAAATATACATCTGCCTATTATCTGCCTTCCTCAGATGTATACTCTGTGCCTCTCTCTGCATCCTCTATGTCTGTGAGGTTTTTTTTCCATATTTTTCTTTCCCAGTATTGTATTTTTGGAAAGTTTTTTCTGCTCTGGCTTACAGTTCTGTAAATTTTCTACTTCTCTAAATTGCCTACATTCAGTTCTCAATTTGGTTTCCTTATACAAGATCTAGAAACTTTTATTTGGTTATGTTTCAGAGTACAAGGTCATCATTAAAATTTAGATTTCTCTATATATATATTAACATATTTGTTATTCATTCCTTTAAATAGACTCTGTGATAGTTTCAAAATCTGAAGTATAAGAAGAAACACTGTTATCAATTCACTTCTGATTCATGCTGTACAGTGCCTTCACAATTTCCCACCTGGATGGGTTCTGGGCTCTCACTGCCATGACATTTGCATGGATCTGGAACCCAGGCACATATTTGCAGTGTCCTTAAGATGTTTTCAGGACAATACTCCTTTGGCATTAAAATATCTCCAGTGGGCCAAGATGGTGGCTTAGCAATTTGCACGTTTTAGTTTGTCCTCCAGAACAACTACTAGATAACCAGAAACAGTACAGAACAGCTCCTGGGGCCACGTGAGTGACCAGACACACAGCATACCCCAGTCTGCACCAACTGGACTGGCTGTGAGCCCCCCAGAACCACGAGTGCCCCAAGCTGCAGTGGCCATCACCCCTCCCCCACAAACTGCTTCCCAGAGAGGAAAGAAAAGAGGCTTTACCAGCAGCAGGGGCTGAACCCAACCAAATGCCAATTATGGAATTAATTCACAAATTCTGCCTACCAAAAATAGGCCCCCAGCTCAGGTGAACCTGGTCAACGTGGATGTCGCTCATTTTTGCCACTGCACCAAGGGGGCAGGGCTGATGGAAAAAGAAAAAAAAAGAAACTGAGGTTTTTGTGGCTGTGTTTCTACAAAGGCTTGACTGCCTTTGGATACAGCAGCAGTGCTTCTCAGGCTGCAACTGCCCCAGGCATAGGTAGAAACAAGCTCATTTGAGCACCTGTCTGGATCCTGAGCTTTCCCCATGTGAGGGGTGAAGCCCAACTCTTGAGGAATCCCTCCCTCAAAGAATTCAGACACCAGGGCTTGGTAATTTGAAGCCATTAAAACCAGCCTGCAACCTCTCCTCTGTCACCACCTCATCCCCAGCAGCGAGAGTCTGTCAAAGTTAAAGGTACCACATAATCTTATGCTGGTGGGACCTGTAGGCAGACAAGCACCACATACTGGGCAGGGTAAGAAAAACAGAGCTCAGAGACTTCACAGGAAAGTCTTTCACCCTGCTGGGTCTCACCCTCAGGGAAAACCAATGCAGCTGACTCTTTCCTCCTGATAGGAGGCCAGTTTGGTCTGGGAAAATCTGGCTGGGTTCTATAATACCTAAGTAGACCCCCCTAAGGGTGGGGGGAAGGCATCATACAAGCAGGACAAGAAACAAGAAAACAAGAACTGAAAAATTCTCCTCTGTTAAACAAAACCTAAGCTAGAGGTCCAGAAAAAGCTGAACTGAATGTCAAAGAACAGATAGAAAACAAATTCATCCAGCAAGAAAATCTTAGGTAAAATAAGTGAAAGCAATCTCCAGAATAAATTAAGGTAATTAAATGCCTAGACACCAGCAAAAAATAAATCACACTGGGAAAATGGAAGATATGGCCCAGTCAATGGAACAAACCAACAATTCAAATGAGGTACAGGAGCTGAAACAATTAATTCAGAATATATGAATAGACATGGAAAATCTCATCAAAAACCAAATCAGTGAATTGAGGGAGGCTATAAAGAAGGCAAAGAATGAACAAAAAGAAGAAATTGAAAGTCTGAAAAAACAAATCACAGAGCTTATGCGAATGAAAGGCATGGGAGAAGAGATGAAAAAAACAATGGAAACCTACAATGACAGATTTTGAGAGACAGAACATAGGATTAGTGAACTGGAGGATGGAACATCTGAAATCTGACAAGAAAAAGAAAATAAAGGGAAAAATGGAAAAATATGAGCAGGGACTCAGGAAATTGAATGACAATATGAAGCTCATGAATATATGTGCTGTGGGTATCCCAGAAAGAGAAAAGAAATAAAAAGGAGGAGAAAAGATAATGGAGGAAATTATCACTGAAAACTTCCCAACTCTTATGAAAGAATTAAAATTACAGATCCAAGAAATGCAGTGGACCCCAAAGAGAATAGGACCAAATAGCTGTATTCAAAGACATTTACTAATCAGAATGTCAGAGGTCAAAGAGAAAGAGACAATCTTGAAAGCAGCAAGAGAAAAGTGATCCATCACATACAAGGGAAGCCCAATAAGACTATGCATAAATTTCTCAGCAGAAACTATGGAGGTGAGAAGACAGTGGGATGATATATTTAAATTATTAAAAGAAAAAAACTGTCAACCAAGAATTCTTAACAAGCAAAATTGTCCTTCAAATATGATGGAGGAATTAAAACATTTTCAGTCAAAAAATCACTGAGAGAATTTGTGACCAAGAGACCAGTTCTGCAAGAAATACTAAAGTGAGCACTAGAGACAGATATGAAAAGACCAAAGAGAGAGGTGTGGAGAAGAGTGTAGAAAGGAATACTATGAGTAAAGGTAAAAAGAAGGAAAATTAGATATGACATATAAAGTCCAAAAGGCAAAATGGTAGAAGAAAGTACTACCCATGCAGTAATATCGCTGAATGTTAATGGATTAAACTCCCCAATCAAAAGACATAGATTGGCAAAATGGATTAAAAAACAGGACCCATCTATATGCTGTCTCTACTCAAAGGACATGAGGGCAAGGACACAAATGGACTTTTGCACATCAATGTTTATAGCAGCATTATTTACAAGTACCAAGAGATGGAAACAGCCAAAATGTCCATCACCAGATGGGTGGCTAAACAAACTGTGGCATATACATACAATGGAATATTATGCAGCTGTAAAACAGAATAAAGTTATGAAGTATGTAACAACATGGATGGACCTTAAGGACATTATACTGAGTGAGATTAACCAAAAACAAAAGGACAAATACTGTATGATCCTACTGATATGAACTGACATTAGTAAATAAACGTGGAATATTTCGTTGGTAACAGACACTATCAGGAGATAGAAATGGGGTAAAATATTGGGTAATTGGAGCTGAAGGGATAAGATTGGGCAAAAAGACTGAATATAAAAACTCAGAAATGAACAGCACAATGCTGCTTAACTGTAATACAATTGTGTTGGAACACTGGGTGAAGCTGAGTGTGAGAGTAGTGGAGGGTGGAGGGCTGGGGGCATAGACAGGAGCACAAGGAGGGATGGACGATGGGGATTGATATGGGAATGCCTAGAGGGTATAGTGATGGTGACTAATATACAAATTTGAAGAATGTTTTTGCATGAGAAGGAACAGGGGAATGTCATTACTGCGGGCTGTTAAAAATAGATAGTAACTAATATTTTAAAATTTCAACTTGTGTGTGAGACTAAAGCAAAGGGTGTTTATTTTGTGCAGAATTTGTGTTTTGACTGGGGCATTTCCTGGTATAACTTATGTAGATATGTGATTGAACAACCTGGGTACATAGAACCTTGGGCGGGACGTGAGGTTTTGTTGGTTTGTCTGGAGTGGTGCCCCAGTGAATCCTGGAGTGATTTGGTCAGTGTGTGGAAAGGTGTTTGCAGGGTCCCCTTTGGAGAATGGTGAGAATGGGGGAGAGTTCAGCCTCCCCAGGTTGGGTTCTTGATGTTCTCACAAGCAGTGTGGATGGCCAGGGCTGTGGGCTGAGCCACCAGTCTTGGGGGTTGTTCATGCAGGACTTAGGCCCATGAAGCATAGGTCAAACCTACTTAAACTTGGGCCTGGTGTTCACCCCCCAGGAGAACCTCTTTTGTTGCTTGGGTGTGGACTCTCTCTGCAGCCAAGACAATGAGCAGGCTCGCTGCCCTCCCCCGTCCATGTGGGATGTGGCTCCCAGGGGTGTGGACCTTCCCGGCAGCATGGGACAGAAGTCCTAGAATGAGCTGGGACTCAGCATCAAGGAATTGAGAAAAACTCTAGAATGAGCTGAGACCCAGCATCAAGGGATTGAGAAAGCCTTCTTGACCAAGAGGGGGAAGAGTGAAATGAGACAAGGTGTCAGTGGCTGGGAGATTCCAGGCAGAGTCAGGAGGTTGTCAGGGGAAGTTATTGTGCATTGAGTAGATATCACTTTGTTTTCCAAGGTGTGGTGGAGAGTCTGGAGGAAATGGCCTGAGGATGTGGAGTTGTGTTCCAGTAGCCATGTTTCTGACGATGACTATATGGTGATGTAGCTTTCACGATGTGACTGTGTGATTGTGAAGGCCTTGTGTCTAATGCTTCTATTGTCTGCCTTGTCAGCAGATGAGTAGAACATATGGAATACAGATAAATAATAGGGGGAACAAATGTTAGAATAAATTTAGTTTGAAATGCTGGTTGTCAGTGAGGGGGAGGGGTGAGGAGTATGGTATGTATAATTTTTTTCCTGTTTTTGTTTCATTTTTCTGTTCTCTCTTTTTTCTTTTTCTGAGTTGAAGCAAGTGTTCTAAGGGGTGATCATGATGATGAATATGCAACTATGTGATGATATTGTGAATTGCTGATTGTATGTGTAGAACAGAATGATCATATGCTAAGAATGTTTGTGTTTTTTTCTTGTAATTTTTTTTAAAATTTAAAAATCAATAAAAAAGGTGAATCTCAAAAACAAACAAACAAAAAATATATCTCCAGTTACCAGTAATCCAATATCTTTTCAGATCATGAATTTTAATAAGGAGATACACACGTTCAATATGAGGTTCTTATTTAGATTGTCCTGTATTGTTGCTTGCACCTTGTGTAACAAGAGATTGCTATCCATTTTGAATATATATTTATTTTAAAATTAATTATTGCAAATTCCATTTTTGAAATTGATTACTACATGTTTCATGGTCAATAAGTCACATTTTCTCTGATGATATTTCTGGCATTAAACATTATATCCTTCTAAAATCCACTGCAATTTCCTTGTATGAACCCTACCTGCTTTGCACAGGCCCCTCTGGCACTGCGCAGCTGCTCATAGGTTTCCAGTCAGGCTCTGTGTGTTGGTGATGTGAAAAGAGCTGTAATTGGCAGGACAAAGGAACTGATCATGTCACTTCCTACCTCTTTCTGATTTTGCTGCTCTGAGACTCTTGTTGAAGGAGTAAAAAGAGCTCAATCAAAAAAGACTTGAATCTTTCTAGATTAGGAAAAACTACTTTAGATGCACACAGAAATAGCTGTAATTTCCCAAACCATTATAGCCAATATTGAATGTAATAAGCCTCTGAGATAAGTATAACCACAAGGAAACAAAGAGTGGACAAGCTGTTTTGAATTTGTTGGCATAATCCATGCATCTGTGTTACTGGTTCACTCTGATTGCAGGTGACCCAGGGGAACTTGTGAAGTCTGAGTCTCCAGCCTCCCTGGCTGTGTGGCCATGTCTGAGGATAAATATCAGTGCCATGTCCAGCCCTAGTATTTTATGCAGTCTCAACCACAAGAACTTCTTAACCTGGTTCCAGCATGTATTAGTTTGCAAGTCCCCAGAATGTGATATACCAGAATTGGAATGGCTTTTAAAAAAGGTAATTTCATAAATTACAATTTTACAGTTCTAAACCATAAAAAATCCAACCTAAGGCCTTGAAGAAAAGATACCTTAGTTCAAAGACGGCTGATGGATTAGGAACAAATCTGTCCACTTGGCAGTCACATAGCTGGCATCTTCTGGGCTCCATTGCTTTTAGTATCTCTTCCTGTGGTGAAGGGGGAGTCCTCACTTTGCTTCTCCAGGACTGGCTGTCATATTTTGGCTTCTCTTAGCTTTCTCCAGGTGCTGGCTTCTTAATGTCGCATGGTGACATCTTTAGGCTCTAAGCATCTCCCAATATTCATGTCTCTGTTCTCTAAGTGTCAGCTTCTGTGTCAGCTCTGGACTCTGTTCGCTCTGAGGGTCATGTTCTCCAAAATGTTTCCTCTTTTAAAGGATTCCAGTAAAATAATCAAGACCCACCTCTAATGGGTGGAGTAACATCACCATCTAATGAAAAGTTTAACCCACAATTGGGTATGCCACATCTCCATGGTGATATTCTAATCAAATTCCAATCTGCAATATTGAAACAAGATTAACAAAAACAGCTGCTTCCATAAGATTGGATCAGGATTAAAACATGGTTTTCTGGGGTTCATAATACTTTCAAACCCATATTCAACAGAAGCCAGGACAGTTCCCTAACTGCTCATCTCCTTGGTATCCACTTTTTACCTGGAGTCCCAGATAGTTCCTCATCAGTTGATAACAACAGACTTCCTTCTCAGCATCAGTGGGCTCCAGGCTGAAGATGGGCTGATTACTTCTGTCAGAAGTATTATGACTTTCCTCCCATTGCAATTCACTGTTTAATACAGTATTCTCCTGTGCCTGGAAATGGCATCTTCACCTAAGGTAATGGACCCATGAGGAGACAAGCTATGGAAAAATAAATGTATTATTAATTAGAACTGGAATAATAGATGACTTAGGATGATCCACATAAAGGGAAATTTGTTCAGGGTGGAAGGGTGGTTGCTTTGCAGGAAAAGTGGAAATCACAAGGAAGGAGGGATTTTGTCATTTATAAAATTGCCAGACTTTATCAATTTTTTCTCTCCTCCTCTGACTCTGTTCATGGTGATGGATGAACCATGAAGTGTACTTGAATGTACTTTGCTCCACTTGTATTAACTGTATTAGCAGCTTTGCTTCAGAAGGTAAATCTCAGAGAAGCAGGATAGGTGAGTGTGCAGAAATATCCTTTGTTTATTGACTGCCTTGCCCAGACAAATGAAAATTTTAAGAAACCAGGTGTTATGTTTTATTTTTTCATAACCTAATGTCCTCAGTCAAGAAAGGTTCATATTGTTATTTGAATAATTATATATATATATTTGGTTGGAATAAATGAAGAACCTGCTCTGAGATCTTGGGAGGTGGAGCTATATTACCTATTACCACTAGGTGGCGTGGTGACCCTTTAGGTCTGTGGATACTTCATTTGTGATTTCAGAAACTGGTTGACTTAAAATGCAGTGCCAAGGGTAACTTGTAAGTATCTGGTGACTCATTTTCAAAGATATTATTTAGGTTGGGAGCAATATCATTGGTCTGGTTTTGGACACATTGAGGTGACTTTGAGATGTCAAAAAAGAACTTCAAATGTATTTAAAATTCAAAATAGGCTGAGAATGACACACAGTTTGTGAACTACATCCTCATTCTATCCAATAATATGAATATATTATACACAGTTCCAGGCACCATATTTTTAAAGTTCAATGAAGTTCAGACATTTTACATTCACTGACACATATTCTATTACAAAATTAAGTAATGGAATATGAAAATTAGTTTAACTCAAAACAAATGATTTTGACTCATTAAATCATGATTCAACACTACACAATTATTGCAGGTAGTTTGAAGCAAAAAGTTGATAATAAAATATTTTAAATTTCATAATTTTTCTAACCTTTGTTGAAAATTATAGTGTTCAGTTGATTTCTGGGACTTTTGCAGGACTCCAATCACATTTCCTATGGTAATGTTATTTTTGTGACTGTTTCTTTCCATTATCTTTCTCCATAGTTCACTGTACAGCATGTTTCCCTTTATACCCTGTGCTGATTTGCATAGACTCTTGGGGACTTGGAGGCAGCTCAGAGTCTATTAAGGGGGATTCCCTGGAAATGGGGCCTGAGTGCACCAGACGGTGAGCAAGATGCTGTCACAGTCCCAACTCCTCATCCTCCTGGGGCTCTGGGTCTCAGGTGAGAGCTTCAGAAGTGCAATGTCTTTATAAAGCTGGAGAGACGGTTTTCACATGCAGAGTGTACACACTCTCAAATGATCTAATTATATATGATAGATGAAGAATCCTACATTTGGATACAAATTTTATATACTTGTGATTTATTGTGTGATCTTATTCTTTTCTGCCTGCAGGTGCCAGTGGGGACATCGTGATGACCCAGTCTCTGGTCTCTGTGGCTGTGACACCAGGAGAGACAATCACCATGAGCTGCAAGGCCAGCCAAAGTGTTACAATGACTTAAACTGGTACCGGCAGAAACCCAGACAGGCTTCCAAACTTCTCATCTCCTATGCATCCACCCAGGCATCTGGGGTCCCCGACCGATTCAGTGGCAGTGGGTCTGGGACAGATTTCTCTCTCAGAATCAGTGGAGTCCAGGATGAAGACATGGCCAGTTATTACTGTCAGCATGGATATGGCTCTCCTCCCACAATGCTTCAGACTGGAACGCAAACCTCCTCTCCCGGCTGTGAGGCACTGAGTCCTGCAGCAGCAACTGCTCCCCCTCCTCCCACCTCTTCATATTGAAACTTTCTGCTTAGACATTCATCTTCCTCTCTTACTTGTTCCTTCAACAGGCTCTGTCTTTCCTTCAAGTTTTCTTTCCCTTGTTATTGAAGTAATTATACTCTGTTTTTTAAGTGCCAATTTTCTTCACTGCTTCTCTTTCAGTTATACTCATTCCTTCAAAGGCAACTTTGTAGTTCTTTAACTCTGTCCCATGACCTCTGATTGACTAAAATCATGGCCTTTACATCTGCTATAAGTGGACTATCTTGGAAAATATTTAATTACAACACTTATTTCAGCTGTGTAAACAGAAAAACTTCAGGTCCCATAATATTATCTCTGCACACCTTTCTGAAACACATGGGTTTAAGACATTCAATTTCAAGAACTATGCGTGAAAGCCAGAGCAGTGTAAACCAAAGACACCTACATAACCATTCCTTGTTAAAGTTGATATTAAAGAATGCAAGCCTTTAAAAATATGTCTTCATTGCTTACTATGTGTCAGATGCAAAGATCATTCCTTCTCTTCGAGTTGTTGAGAGAGAAGTAAACTCACTGAAAAGTATAATGTTTCCTATGTCATTTTTCTATGTAGATAAATAAAAATCAAGGGAAATGTTTTACTGTAGTAAAAGTGGATAGCTACTTAAAAGAGGGTGATGTATCATCTCTTGCAATGTCGTAAACCTCCCCAAATCTCAGTGCTTAAAATGAGAAGCATTTTCAAAGCTCTCTTGTTGATTGGTTGTTTCTGTCAATATTGACAGGGTTGTCTCATCTTGGTTGGGGTTGCCCTTGTGTGTCAAGTTAGCTGCCAGGCCCTGCTGGACCTCCCAGACCTAGAAAGGCACAGACATGTTTCTCGTCTTTCACATGTCTGTTTTTGGCCATCACCTTGGTCTTGAGTTGACTGGATCATGCCTCTCATCATCTGTGACAATAATTCTAGCTGATTCTGCTGGATCTTGGCAGGTTTACAGGAGAAAATGTAAAAGTTTATAAAATGAAGGTTAATTGAAGCCTAGACTCTATTCCCTTGACCAATGTAATTCACAGGACCAGATTGTATTAAAGGAGAGTGTAAGTCACTGTACTTGTTTATGGGAGAGGTTACAGAGTCACATTTCAAAAGACATGGATGGAGGGCGTGCAAGGGTATTTCAGTGGTGGAATTCTTGCCTGTAATGTAGGAGACCTGGATTTGATTCCCAGCCCATACACTTCCCCAAAAATGAGCAAGAAAGGAAGCAAGCAAACAAACAAAGCAATCTAACAAATAGTGTTGCAATAATAGGATATTACATAGAAAAATAATGAAATGTGGCCCTGCCATATAGCATACAAAAAAAAAGACATGGATCCAGGGAGGCATGAAATATTTTGGATATTATTGCAATTGATTGACCACAGAGGACCATGGGGAGTGCACTGAGAAGGTATGATTTGTCCAACATCAGTGCTGTTGAGGTAATGAGAAGAGACTAATGCAGAGATGCTGTGTCACTCAGGGGCAGAAGGAAAAATTATGTGGTAATAACTTATAATTGTGATAGTTGGATAGGTGTGTGCTGCTTTAGCATTAATTTCATATTTCTTTTTAAATACCATGGATCTATCTGAATAGAAAGATGATTTTGTAGGAAAAATTATATTTCTAATCTGGTAAATATGTTCTGTTTGAGTTTGCTAGCTGTGGGAATGCAACACACCAGAGATGGATTGGCTTTTAATAAAAGGGGATTTATTTTGTTAGTTCTTCAGAGGAAAGGCAGCTAACTTTCCACTGAGGCTCTTTCTTACATGGAAGGCACAGGATGGTCTCTGCTGGTCTTCTCTCCAGGCCCTTGGGTTCCAATAACTTTCCCTGGGGTGACTTCTTTCTCCATCTCCAAAGGCCTGGGCTGAGCTGCAAGTGCTGAGATGAGGAATGCCAAGCTGCTTAGGCTGTGCTACATTGCGTTCTCTCATTTAAACACAAGCCAATTAAGTCAAACATCACTCATTGCAGCAGACATGCCTCCTAGCCGACTGCAGATGTAATTAGCAACAAATGAGGTTCATGTACATTGGCTTATGTCCACAGCAACAAGACTAGGTATGCTCACCTGGCCAAGTTGACAACTGAATCTAACTAACACATGTTCTTATCTGGAAAACAGTAGAGTAGAACAGAGGATCTGGGCTGGTGAAATCTTTTTACAGTCTCTCTTCTGACTGATGTTCTCCAAACCCCAGAAAAGGCTCCATTCATGAGGCTCAGATCATCAGGGTTGATGCCAGGTGCTGGCTGGGGGACATTTCTGTAAAGAAAAAGGGAGGAGGAAGTTGAAAGCACATAGTTGGGTTAAAAATATCAGAAGATCTCATTCCTTACTTAGGTTTTGACAGTGAGAGAAGATGGTACATTTTGCCTTAGATTTTCTAAGGAAACAAAGAGGGACATATTGATATTTTAGTGCTGCTGGTATAGTTGCTAGGAACAGAAATATGTCCATGATGAACCATTTATCAAAATAATTCATGTAGATATTATCTTAAAAATAAATCATGATGTCTAAATGTTGGCAGACCGAATTCTCTCCCATGAGAGCAGAAGTGGAGGCTTCCACTATCCAGTGTCCCATGACGATGCCCCACACATCCCATGACACTTTCTCTACCAAGTTCCCTCAACTCTTCCTCAAATCTGTAGACTATGGATATTGTCTACCATTTCAGTCTTAGCTTAGAGGTGAAACATAGACATGAAATTATCATTTTAAAAATATATAAATATTTGAAAATCTTGTTTTATTAATAATCTTTAGCTTAATTACCTGCAGGTCAGAGAATATATATTCAGAATGTTCAGTGTTTGAAATGTATCCATGTTTGTTTGCAGTCTCTGCCTATGATCATTTTTTGTAGATGGTTCCACATGTGGCTTGAAATGAATGTGTACATCTGGCAATGTTTTCACAATTTTTTCTGCCAGTTCTTCAGATTTCCCTACTTTTATGAACTTTTCCTGGTTGTTTTATAAAGCTGACTTTGGGTATCTAATATAATACCTTTATCATTGTGTATTTATGCTTTTTGTCCTTACAATTTTTCACTTTGCTCTCTATATTTTGAGCTTTGGTTATCAGATGGTTAAAATTCAATATCGTTATATGTTCAGGGTAAATTGAAACATCTATCATCGTGAAGTAAAGTATTTTACCTAGTAACATTTTTTGCTTTTGAGCATGTGCATTTTGAATATTATTAAAAATAACTTTTTTTGGTTAATGTTGTAATTTTACCTATATATATATATAATTTTCCATTTTCTTATTTTCATACTTTCTATAGCTTTAGGCTGCTTTAAATGTATCTCCTTTTAAGGACTATGATTCTTGGAGAGTGTGATTCATATAATGTGACAAACTTTTTATTTTAGTTGCAGAATCTGATATGTAAGATAATTACTAATATATTCATGATTTCCTACAATGCTTTTGGGTTGACTGGATAATTTTTATTATTCCTTCTTTTTCTTTTGCAATGTATTATATATAATTTGCTTTCCATTCTTTTAGTAGCTATTCAATAAATTATAACACACATAACAACATTAATGTCTAAAATTAATTGAAAACTTTGTGGCAGTTTGAAACTGTTATGTACCCCAGAAAAGCAATTCTTTAATCCTCATTCAATATTGCTTGGTGGGATATTTCGACTAAGCTGTTTCCATGGAGATATGGCCCACCCAGTGGTAGGTCGACCTTTTGAACAAGTGGTTTCCAAGAAGATGTGTCTCCACCCATTCAAGGTGGGCTTGTTTACTGGAGTCCTTTAAGCAAAAACTATTTTGGAAAAAGCTTCAGAACTGACGCAGCTGACAGAGCTGTCAGAGTCAACAGGTGACCCAGATGTTTTGAGATGCAGATAGAAAATACCTCCAGGGAGGCTGTTTGAAATGAGAAGCCAAGGGACCAGCAGATTCCAGCCACACCTGACATAGAGGTATGCTGGACTCATGGGTCTTTCTTGAGTCGAGATATCTTTCTCAGGATGCCTTTGTTTGGATATTTTTATAGCCTCAGAATGTAAACTTGCAACTTAATGAATTATCTTTCTAAGAACCATTCCATTTCTGGTATATTGCATCCATATATTGTTGTCAATATTTAACAAACTAATACAATCTTCAAATGTCCTCATGGCTAAAACAATATCCCTAGTCACTTAAATTTTGTTTAGTTCCCATACTAACTTAGACAAATTTGTCAGTTATTTTAAGTATATTGCTTTTCCTTTATGGTTCGCTAAATATCAGAGTTACTGTTTATGCAATTAATATGCATTTTTATTACCCACATTCATCACTTTTACTGATCTTTGCTTCCCAACATTCCACCATTGATATTTTTGATCAGCCTAAAGATCCTTTAGAATTTCTCTGGAAAGTTTCTGATAGTAATATACATTTGTTTTAAGTTTGTCCAGAAATCTCCTCAGTTAGCTTTTATTCTTGAAGGATATTTTTATATCTAGAATTCTAGGCATGTAAATATTTTCTTCCAACTCTTTGATGATATCAGTTTACTGTTCTTTTTATTTATTTATTTATTTTTATTTTGGCATGGGCAGGGTCCAGGAATCAAATCTGGGTCTCCAGCTCGACAGGATAGAATTCTCACCACTGAGCCACCATTGCACCTCCCACTGTCTTTTGCATTCATTGTTGCTACTGATAAAGTCAGCTCTCTGTTTAAGTGCATCTTGGGTGCTTTGTGAAAGTTTTTTGGGTAATAAGATATAAATAGAGATTGCCAGCCAGCTGCTGATTCTCACTCCTTCTGAACAAAACCCTTTAATTTCTAGTCAGGTAATATTGCTGGTTTCAAATTTTGTTTCCTCCTATATAAGTTTTGCATAAAATTGTAGGTTACTAAGGAAAATTTTTCTGGTCCCTCTGTCCTGTCTCAACTTCTGCTGTCAGTCTCCCCAAAGTGTCCTGATTAAGCTCAGAGGGTTAAGGGCTCACATGTGTCACCCTCCAAATGGCTGAACCACTGTGCAAGGCTCCGAGTCCCCATGCTCTTGAGACCAGCCCACTACCATGCTGATATGATGTGGTGCTCAACCAAGCCCAGGTCAATTGCATCGGTCTTAACATTTCTTCAGTAGGATAGACACCTCTTCAGGGGTCTAAGGTGAAAGCCACACAAGGTGCTCAAGTAACTAGCAATTTCTCATGAGATCCTTGGCCATGATGCATCATGGATTGGACCCTCTAAATCCCATGGGAGAGGCAAGGGAAAGCAACAGCAGTGCAGACAGCAGCAACAGAAGTTCACAAAACTTAGTGGGTATTTTTCCACAAAGTGCCCTGCTATCCCAGGAAGGAATGCTCCCCTCTATATGGGATCTGGCTAGGGAAATATTCCCCTCTACCAGGGATGGTGTGAAACCCTTGGAGAAATTCTGGGAGACACAGCTCAGACAGGACAGTCAACACAGTCTCCAGCCTCATCGCCATCTGCAGGCATCGGGGTGATGTATCAGACACAGCCAAAGGCAGGGCCAGGAGTACTTGCTCTGGGTGGCCTAAGACAAATAGATCTGGGACCTGCATCTCCTGTGTATCTTCTATATCTTTTCAGAACAACAGCCAATAAATTTATATGAAATTTGTACTGGTCTCACCCAGTCCTTTGACCCTCTCAGGAAGCTCCCCTCTCATCCTACAGAGACAGGCAGACAAATAAACTAGTGTTCAAGGTGCTGTGCCATGCCTCTTTGCAGATCCTTGACCATTTAATGGATAATAGTACAGGGACAGTAACCTAGGCAACCCCAAAATACACCAAGGGTAGCAGTGCAATGCAGCACCAATGCACACCTGCCAGTAGTGAAGCATTCCCATAGTGATAGCCACATGAGAGAGCTGGCAATTAAGCCAAGAGCACTAGAATGCTTTCCCACCTGTGTCTGTTAAAGACCATCAAATTGCCCTACTCCCTGGGCCAAAGGCTTTGGATGATATCTGGAAGTTCTTTTAGTGATAAGGAAGAATCACAGTTAAACACTCAGATTTGAGTGCAGAAGAGGACAGCTATGTTGACTTAAAGAACATGGAAGAAGAAAGGGGAGAATATAGGTGGTTGAGGATAAAAAGCCTATCTAAACTTGTCCCCTTTGGTGGAGGTGGCAGCAGTCATGGATATGTCATGGGTTCTTGCTTTTATTGTGTCTCAGAGCTGGGAGTAAGGATTTAGTGCAGACACGGGGGATTACTGATTTCAAACTATTTGGAGAAAAATGCAAATGTGGCAAAGGCCACCCATTTGGAAAAACTGGTGCATATTCTGATCATCCAAACCCTATGGAGATAAAGGCCTTGCTAATCACTTATGAGGCTTGAGATAGCAAGGGGCTGTTTGGAGAAGGAGCAGCAGGGGCAATTCAGAGAAGCTAAGGGCAGCTCTTGCCACCCAGTCCATATGGAGCTGCAGGCTTAGAAGCAGTTTACAAGGAAGGCAGGACTAGCTGCAGTGGTCACTTAAGAGGACTGCTTCTCCCTAGGTAAAAATGATGGGGTACCAAATATATTTTATGGCACTATAAAGGATCACTGCACTGAAGGGGAGCTGTGATTTTTCTTTATGAGTTTATGTTTTCCTCTTTGTCCTTGGTATTCTGCAGTTTTCTGAGATGTGCCTTAGTATGAGTCTGATTTACTAATTTGAGTTTGTTTTGATGTGTACTTGAGTTTGTGAATTGGTTTCTTTCACTAATTCTGGGTAATTCTCAATTGTTGATTGTTCAAATATGTCTGTCTCTCCTCTTCCTCAGGTGCACATCAGATCATCTTGCTGTACATGTCCTGGGTCCTCTATGTCTGTGGGTTTGTTTTACTTTTTGCATCTTTTTCATTCTCAGTGTTGTATTTTGGAAAGTCTCTTCTGCTCTGGTTTCTAGTTCTGTAAATTTTCCACTGCAATCAAATACCTCCATTAAGTTTGCAATTTTGATTTTCCTTGCCCAATATCTAGAAATTTTGGTTTGGTGAATTTTAAGAGTTCAATTTTAGCCTTAAAATTTAGTTTTTTTTTTTTTTACATATTATCATGTTTGTTATTCATTCCTTTAAATAAACTCTGATTGGTCCAAAATCTGAAGTATAAGGAAAAATGCTGTTGTCAATTCACTTATGATTCATGCTGTACATGTGCCTTCAGAATTTCCCACTGGATGCACTCTGGTCTCATGTCTGTGGCCTTTGCATAGGTCTGGAGCCCAAGGCACATGTTTGCAGCATCCTTAGATGTCTTCAGGACAATGCTGCTTTGGTACTGAAATATTTACAGTTACAGGTAATCTAATTTCTATTCAAATAATGAATGACCTTATGGAGATATATACATTTAACATGAGGTTCTTATTTAGATCGTCCTGTATTGTTGATTGCAGCTTGTGTAAAAAGAGAATGCTAAGCACTTTGACTCCATATTATTTTAAAATAAATTATTGCAAATTCCAATTTTGAAATTGATTACTGCCTGTTTCATGGTTAAAAAGATGCATTTTCTGTGATGATATTGTTGAGATTAAACATTATATCCTTTCATAATCCACTATGCAGTTTGCTTGTATGATCACTACCTGTTTGTACACACCTCACCGGCACTACCCAATTGCTCATAGATTTTCAGCTCGGCTCTGGACCTTGGTGATGGGAAAATAGCTGTGATTGGCAGGACAAAGGGAACTGGTAATGGCACATCCCTACTTTCTGATGTTACTGCTCAGGCTGAAAGTGTAAAAAACCTCAATCAAACAAAGTTTAAATCTTTGTAGATTAGGAAAAACTACTTTAGATGCACACTGAAAGAGTTGTAATTTCCAGAAATATTATAGGGAATATTGAATGAAATGGGTTTCTGAGTTATATATATCCACAGGACAAAGTGTGGACAAGCTGTCTTTGAATTTGTTGGCATCATCCATGTAGCTATGTTAATTGTTCCTCCTGCATGCATGTGCCAGGGGGGGAACATGTGAAGACTGAGTCTCCAGTCTCCCTAGCTGTGTTGCCAGACCTGAAGGTCACCATTAGCTGCAAGTCCAGCCCTAACACTTTATCCAGTATCAAAAAGAAGAAGTACTTAGCCTGGTACCTGCATGTGTTAGTTTGCAAGTTGTTAGACTATGATATATCAGAACTGGAATGGCTTTTAAAAAGTGGAATTTAATAAATTAGCAGTTGTACAGGTCTCAATTAATAAAAATGACCAAACTAAGCCTTTCAAGGAAAGATACCTTCGTTCAGGAAAGGCTGATGGGTCAGGAACACCTCTGTCACCTGAGTAGTCATGTGGTTGCTATCTGCTGGTCCCTTGCTCTTGGGCTCTGTTATTTTCAGCCTCTTTTCCTGTGGGGCTTTCCTGCTTGGCTCCTCCAGGGCTGGCTTTCATCTCTTGGCTTTCCTTGGCTGTCTCCAGGTTCTGGCTTGCTTAACATATCATGGTGTTATCTGCTAGGCAACAAGCATCTCCAAATGTCCATGTCTCTGTCTCCAAGTGTGAGCATCTCTGTCAGCTCTGGTCTCTGTCACCTCTAAGTCTTCAGTCATTTTTGACTCTCTCCAAAATGTTTTTTCTTTTAAAGAATCCCAGTGAAATAATCAAGACCCACCTGAAATGGGTGGTGCCACATCTCTTCTCATCAAAAACTCGCACCCAGAATTGCAGAGATAATCTAATCAAAATTTTTCCTCTAAAAACAAAAGAATGCAAGACCAATAATTTGGAAAGCCATTTCTCTCATTCATACTCCTTCTTAAGACCTTTCTCTAATTCTCTAAACCTAAGTATCCATATGTGGTGTTTTAGAGCTCTTATGTATCTGAAAAAGACCATGTTCTTTTCATCAATCCTGCGGGGATATACCTATTATGGGATGGACCTTTTGGTTAGGATATTTCATTTGAGATGTGACCCAGCTCATTCAAGGTGGATCTTAATCCTTCATTGGAGTCCTTTATGAGAGGTTAAAAGGCAGGTGTGCCAAATTCAATCTGTTGTGGACTCCAAAATAGCCATATCTTTTAATCCTCATTCAAAATTGTTGGATGGGAGCTTTTTGATTGTTCCCAAGGAGATGTGTCTCCACCCATTCGATGTGGGGTTGCTCACTGAAGCCCTTTAAGAGGGAATCATTTCAAAACAGCTTTAGAGGCCATACAGCCTGAAATCTTTGGAGATGAAGAAAGAAGATGCCTCCATAGGGGGGAGCATCATGAGACAAGAAGCCTGGAAAGAAAGCTGGCAGATATTACCATATTCACCATGTGCCTTTCCAGTTGAGAGAGAAACTTTGGATGTCATCAGTCTTCAGTCTTCTTCTTTCCATGGTTGCATTAGATTGGACAGTTCTATAGCCTTTATTTAATGTGGACATTTGACAGTCTTTAAACTTATAACCTTGCAATTTAACAAAAAATTCCCCTTTGTAAAAGCCATTCTATTCTGGCATATCGCATTCTAGCAGCTTGCAAACTCAAAAAGCAAGGAAAGCAGGAGAACAGAGGGATAACTAGCCAGACACATGTTGGAGCAGTCATTGAAACCAGGACCAGTGGAGAAGGACAAACAGACATTACTATGTATGGTCTCATGTGACAGAGGAACCCTGGATGCCAGCACCCTTTCCTCAGAGAGGATTTCATCCTTCTGCTGCCCTGCTTTGGATATTTTCATGGCCTTGGAACTGTAAATTTGTAACCTAATAAAACCTGAAATGAAATTCAACCCATTTCTGTTACATGGCTCTCTGGTAGCTTTAGAAAGCCAAAATATCATAAATGAGTATACATTGATCCCTGAAGTATGAAATTTATTTTGTACTGTTCTGACCCTTGCTAGTGCTAGGAATTTATTAAGTTATTTTACTACTCCATTTCTAGGTTTTCGCATATGCTGAAATAATTGCATCTATTTTGTAGGAATATCATGAGGTATAATAAGCCAAAACATGTAAATTGCTTTGAGTAATTCCTTGCATCTGAACCACACTTGGGCACTGCCATCATTTCCATGCTGTACAAGTGCCTCTTTCTTCTCAGTCTATTACATCTTCAATTTTTATCAAAATATAGATATATCCTCCAACCTCAGAGTCTCTGGTTATTCCCTAACATTTTTGCTGCCATATTTTGCTTGAACACTTGGCACCATGGTGCTTTTCCACTCACCACACCTCACAGTGAATTCAGCCATGGACTTTTAACTCCTACATTGAGCACTCATGTTTCAGTCATTAGCCAGGTTGTCAATATTTTAATATTTGGATAATTATGATAATGTCCAAATATTATGTGTTATCATAATAACACATCCTATGATATGTTTCAAATGCCTCCTTAAATCCCCATATAGACCAGGTGAAACAGGTTTTATTGTTATCCCTAATGTTGCTGGGAACTGCTTATGTGTTAGTACAGTTAATTTCTTAATGCCCATTCATTGACTGGTGAGACAGCCTACAAAAACAAAATCTTTAGATTTTTCTATATGCAGATTCCCAAATCCCAATTCTGGGAATTTAGAACTGTTTGACTGTATTTAAGCTAAAGAGTCTTATTTTCAACAAGTTTCCCACCTGATTCTCATATGCAGCTCATTCGGGAAATAGCGCCCATCCCTTCAGATGATGTATCCTTGAGTCATTTACACTTTGCAAATGAATTTTTCCTAAATAGGGTAACTGTGTTCTTCATGCCGTTCTGAATCAGTGCTGTTCATACAAATTTACTGAGAGTGCTGTGCAGTTTAGCATTTGTCTCAGTTTCTTAAGTTTTTCTATGAATGCGTCACTAATAGCTGCACTTAAGGAAGTCATGGCAGATTTAAAGATATTTTCTTTGTTAATGTTTTACTCTCAGCCTCTGATAAAATTAGTTTATGGATCCCAGTGTGGTTAGGAGATCAGTCTCTCAAAACTGCAGCTCAGTCTGAGAGAGACCTGTGAGAACTTTCTTCCACCCCTGGCCCTTTCCCTTTCCATCGTGGGGCAGCCGGATCCTCCTGGTTGGTGCATCTGTCTCTGCAGCCTCTTGGCAACCTGCCCAGTTGTGCTTTGCTCTGTGCTGTGCACTTCTCAGAGCATGAAGTGGCCAGGTGCACTCAGTGGCTGCAATGTTAATGCTGTTAATTACCAATTATTTATTTGAAAAATACTTGTTGGAAAAGGCTCATGAGTCCTGCTGTATAATTGTACAAGTAATAGAGGACAGTTTGCTATCTTTCTACAGTGATTTCCTGTGTGAACTCGGCCAGGTGATGATGCCCAGTTTCCTGGCTAAGCAACAACTGTCCTATCTGTTTCTCTGAGGACATTACATGATCTTAAATCATGAGAAATTTTTTGCATCCACAGCTGATTATGTCTGCAGTTAACTGAGGGGAGTGTCTTCTACAATAAATGATGCTTACACTAATCACCCAAAGGTTTTAAGGAGAATTCAAAAGAGGGAATCTCCCTTTCCACTTCAACCAGCCATCCTTTCCTGGGGAGTTCTTTGAGGACCTTCACTGTAGCTGCCAGCTTGCAGTTTGCCTTAATTAGGTGCATAAATATTTATGATTGTCATTTTTATTTGGTGAATTGCCCTTTTATGAATATGTTCAGTATCCTTCTTTATCTCTTATAAAATCTTTGCATTTAAAATTCTGTCTCATATCAGCATAGCTGCCTCATCTTTTTTGGTTACTGCCTGCATGGAATACTTTTTCCATCATTTCATTTTCAATGCAATGATATCTTTGGTTCTACAATGAGTTTTTTTGTAAATAACATTAAGTAGATCATTTCTTAATCCACTCCATCCATCTGTGTCAGGTGTTGAAGAAGTACATTTTACAAGTTGCCCAGATTTCTCTTCAGCTACTTGCTTCTGAAGCTCCCCCCAGGGTGATTTCCTTCTTCATCTCCATAGGTCTCTGGCTGCATGGGGGGCTCTGTGGTTCTTTTGAAAATGGTTCCCTCTTAAAGGGCTCCAGTAAGCAACCCCACCATGAATGGGTGGAGTCATAGCTCCATGGAAATCATCTAATCAAAAGTTACCACCCACATTTGGGTGGGTCAGAGCTCCGTGGATAATCAAAAACTCCCAAGCAAACAATAATGAATTAAGATTAAAGGACATGGCTTTCTGGGGTCTACCACACACTTCTGTATAGAGAACCTGCCCTGAATTCCTTCCTTCCTCAGAGAACATGGCCATGAAGACAAACTGGGGACAGAACGTGGCTATTGTCAAAGCTAATTCTGCTTTAATTTTATAGTAGTCAATCCTAACATGTGATGTGAACACCCATCAGGAAAACATGTGTGGGTGTAAAGGAACAGAAACTACATTAACTCAGGAGATAGAGATGCCATTAGAAGCATGGGCAAGGGCTGAAAAGGATGATCTTTTCTTATCTCAGGATTTATGATTCTCCTTTTAACATATGGTTCTTTGATATGGAAATTTTCTATTATTTAATGACCAATTTACAGTTTATTAGCTTACAGAGCTGTTGGACAGGACAATGGGCAAAATGTGAAAGGTTCTTTGCTCAGGTTCTTATGAGGTTAAAATCAGGAGTCAGTAGTCCTACATTCTTTATATAGCTTAGAGTTCTCTACCAAGGTGACATGGTTTGGCAGAATCAGTTCTCTGTGTGGTGGGACTGAGATCTTATTTCTTTGCTGGCTGCAGCTTTCATCTCATAGAGGCTGCCATATTATCTGCCACATATCTGCCTCGAACACCTTCACCAACATCAGATGTTTTCTGCCATGTCAAATTCTAATTTTCTTTGAATCTTACATAGTTCTTACCCTCTGAGCAGTTAGGCAAGATTTGAAACACTCCTGTGAAAATGTCAGGCCCACAGGCATAATCTCCCTTCTTAAAGTTAAGAGATGCTATTGATTTGCAAAATCCCTTCACAACAGAACCTAAATTATGGTGTGCACAGCTGGGAGAAGGTGGGTGTACACTAGCAGCCAGGCAACCTTGAGGACTTGCTTAGATTTCTGCTTAGCACAACATTTTATTTTTATCATTTATCAAAGATTTTTGGTCCCCAATGTAAGGCTTGGCCTGGTAGCCTCTGGCTGGAAGGCCCCCACCTGAACTAAAACCATGAACATCCGGGCATACAGCTGTTCAAACTCAGCCAATCAGGACCTGCCCTGATAAACAAAGGACCCCCACTGCACACGGCCCGTAGCTATGCCCCCATGCATGGCCCGTAACTATGCCCCCGGCCCTAAAGCATGAGAAACTCCTACTCCCCATAGGCATCATCAGCACCCCCCACTAGCTAGCCTATATCTAACCCCACCACTCTTAGGGGGGTGCAACATCCCCGACCCGCACCCTGAGCACCCAGACCCAGGAACCTCGCCCTGGGACAATAAAATTTTAAACTCAGACTCAGTTTCTCTGATTACTCAGTCAGTTACCGTCTAAAACCTGACACCCAATTCTATCAGTGTCACTGGGGAGTTTTGGACAATTTCATTTTTAAAAAATCATTATATAATTTTAGAGGAAAGGACAGAAGAGCTGGCACAGAAACAAAGGCTTCTATCCTTATGCTTCCTTGCAGTGTTAATGTACATAAAATGACCTAAAAATTATTTCCAAAGAACAAGAAATAATTCTAACTGTTGCTCCATATATTCTTAATTTCTTAATTGAAGACACAAGCTTCCACCCATATTTTAAATGTCCCCTAGTATCAGATCTTATCTGCTTTTTACAGAGTTTCATTTGTTTTTCTTCAACATTTAAGACCGTATTCTCCCAAGGCCTGCACTTTTCCAGAAGGGCTATTACCTGATATTTGCATGCCATCTCCTTCCTGTATTTGTGCATGAGGTCTACCATCCCCTCCTCATGAGGATGTTTCCATACCCAAAATGTCACATGGGGCTGTCTGCTGGCTGTCTCTGTATGACATGTTGTGGTACATCCTGATGTGACTGTTATTTTTGAATGTTTATAGGGATGGAAAGCAGAATCTAATCTATTGAAGCAGGAAAATTGTCAGTTAGGAAGCAGAAATTTCAACTATTTGTAAATTTAAGAATTATGGGCATTACGTATAACATCACAGATGAACAGAAAAACAGAACCACAAATATGGAAGATGGGGCTGTGCCAGTATAAAACTGTCCTGTACCCCAGGAAAGCCATGTTGTTTAATCTTCATTCAATATTGCTGGGTAAGAATTTTTGAATGTTTCTATGGATATGTAACCTGCCTGTTGCTTCCTATGAAACTGAGCCTGAAGGATATTAAGGAATGATGAGAAAGAAAGAAAGAAAGAAGAAAGAAAGAAAGACACAGATGGGTTCAGGGAGTCTGAAGCTTAACTTTAACAAACAACAGACAGCAAACAACTTTATTCTTATCCAGATCCTGCTTATATACTGCAGGGTGACAAAAGGCATGCATGCATTTCTTGAGGGAACAAAGAGCTTATCTTGCAGTGCTCTCTTCCTTCATACTTAACATAACCATTTGGGGTAAACATTCTCTTCCTCCCACACTGCTCTACATAACAATCTTCACAGTTTACTGCTGCCACCCTGAGGCCAGCTGCTATGAACAAATTCTGCACGTCTTGTTTTAACCCTTGGCTCCTACACCTGCCCAATTGTGGGTGGTAAATTTTGATTACATTGTTTCCATGATGTGGCTCTACCCATTCAAGGCAGGGTTGCTTACTGGAGTACATTAAGACAGGGTCCATGCAGCCAGGCAACTTTGAAGACACAGAAGGAAACATCCTTGGGGAAGAACTATGGAATGAGGAGAGAGAGCTAGTGGACATTGCCAAGTGCCTTCCCAGCTGACAGAGATGTTCTGAACACATTGGCCTTTCTTGAATCAAGGTACCTTTCCCTGAATGCCTTAGTTTGGAGATTTTCACAGCCTTAGAACTGTAACTTGCAACTTAACAAATTGCCTTTATAAAAATTTTTGCAGTTCTGGTACCGTATTCTAACAGTTTTAACAGGCTAAAAAAGAGCAAACATGAAGAATGTAGTGGCATATTTAAAACACAAATATGTGATGGACAAGACATTTATTGGACATTCAATGAGGAGGAATGTCTTCCCGATGATGAGGGACCATACCACATGATTCCAGAATGCCTGGTAAGGAGCACCCCATCTAAACTAATGGGCTCATAAGAAGACAAATGAGGGAAAAATTAACTCACTATTGATTAGAATTGGCACAATACATGCCTTAAGAAACTCACCAGCAAGAAGAAGTTCTTGGGACCATTAGGGAGGTTTCTTTGCAGGAAAATTTGAAACAATGGAGAGGAAAAATTGTGCTTTGTAAAATTGTTAATATTCTATTTTTTGTATCTTTGTTATGCTGACCATGCTGATGGATTCCCATGAAATGTACCTGGTCACACACTGCCTCACTGTTCTGAATAATGGCTTTGCTATGGGGGAGGAAATCTCAGAGTAGCAGGACAGTAGGGGCTTCAGAAAGGTTCTTTGATTATGATCTGTCCCTTCCCTTAAATGAAAGCTTTATGAAGTTGCAGGTTCTGTTTGTTGGTTCATAACTTAATATTCTATGCCTAGAAGAATTCATAATTTTATTATTTGCATAACTCTATAAATGTCCTTGATTTTGGAAAGGGATTAATAAAGAACTGTCCTGTCAGACCGCTGTTGAAGCTATTTTACCTACTAGTGAAACTGGTAGACTGAAAACATCTTGTA
The DNA here is from genome assembly GCA_004026745.1 of Myrmecophaga tridactyla. NCBI lineage: Eukaryota > Metazoa > Chordata > Mammalia > Pilosa > Myrmecophagidae > Myrmecophaga > Myrmecophaga tridactyla. The sequence goes on along the minus strand of PVIY010013893.1, from coordinate 26,422 downwards.
AGTGTGCTAATCCCCTGTCTGGTGCCTGATTTTTGGAAATAGTTTTTGAGTTGAGGAAAATATCAGTGATCTTGTATTGAACTCACTTTAAGATGTCCAAGAAGAACTTCAAATATGTATTTAAAATTGGAAAGAGTCTGAAATAGACATCTAAATATTGCACAGTCTATGCAAAGGTAGAATATGCTGGCCACATTTTTATGAAGTTCCATCAAGTTCTGAAATTATTCATGCATATATATTGTATTATTAAATTGTTTTCAAAGTAATTGTAGGTGATTGGGCAGAATACAGATGAAAATGGGAATATTTTAAATTTTGCAAGTTTATAAAGCTTTACTGAGATTTATTGTCAAGTTGATTTCTTGGCCTGGTTGTATTAACATAATCACCTTTCTAGTGGAAATATTTTTTTCCATCCTTTCATTTTTTGTCTTCAAACTCTCTGCACTTTCCCCTTTATACCCTCTGATGCTCTGCATAGGCTCCTTGGGGACTAGGTTGGCTACTCAAACTCTATTAATGGGGTTTCCCTGGACATGGGTCCTGAGTGCAACAGGGGAACAAGATGGTGTCATGGTCCCAACTCCTCCTCTTCTGTATGCTCTAGGTCTCAGGTGAGAGGTTCAGAAGAGAAATATCCTTATAAAGTTGGAGAATTGTTTAACATGTAGATTGAACTGACAATTCCATCTCAAAGAGAACTGATTATATATGATATGATACATATAAAAAACCTACCGGGCTGGTTTGAACCAACCTTGTACCCAGAAAAGCCAAGTTCTTTAATCTTCATTCACTATTGTTGGGTGGGAGCTTTAAGATTGTTTCCTTGGGGATATGACCCACCCAACTATAGGTGATAACTTTCGATTAGATGGTTTCCCTGGGGATGAGTCTCTACCCATTCAAGTTGGGTTTGCTTACTGGAGCCCTTTAAGAGAGAACCATTTTGAAAAAGCTCAAGAGTCAGTAGAGCTTCCTGGACTGAGAAAATCTTCAGATGGACAGAGCCCTGGGAAAGCCAGTGAAGAGAAAGCTAGCAGATCTCACGATTGGCTTTCCAGCTGAGAGAGAAAGCCTGAATATCTTTGGCCTTCTTGAACCAAGGTATCTTCCCCTCAAATCATTAGATCAGTCATTTTCATAGCCTTGCTTTAATTTGGACATTTTCATGGCCTTAGGACTATAAACTTGTAACTTAATAAATTCCCGCTTTTAAAAGTTGTTCCATCTTTAACATATTGCATTCTGACAGCTAGCAAACTAAAACACCTACACTTAATTTTTTTTTAATTTCTAATATATTGTGTGATCTATGTTATTTTCTGACTGCAGGTGCCTGTAGAGACATCATGATGACCCAGTGTCCAGTGTCCATGGCTGGGTCTGCAGGAGAGACTGTCACTCTCAGCTAAATGTTCAGCCAAAGTTTTAGCAGCTACTTACCCTGGTACCAGCAGAAAACATGACAGCCTTCTGAAGAGCATAACTATGGTACTTCCAACCAGGCATTTGGGGTCTCTGACTGATTCAGTGACAATGTGTTTGAGACAAATTACACTCTGACCATCAAGCAGGTTCCAGGCTAATGATGTGGCAGATTATTACTGTCAGAAGGTAGCAGCTTTCCTCCCACAGTGCTTCAGACTCACACACAAACCTGCTCAGGACTGTAGGTCACTGAGTCCTATAGCCTCAGCTGCTTCCTACACACACAAACATAATCTTGTTTGCTTCCTCCACCTGTCTGAGAAGTCACAACTTTCAGGGGATTCTGTCATTGAACCCACATGTTTTCATGGATAGATCAAATGACCAGGTGTATAAAGTTCTGTGTCTTACTTTGTGGGGGGAGGGTTCAGTGTTTTTTTACATCCAGATGGATTGATTCTTTCTTGCATGTGCCTCCTTCCACAGCTCATTCCTTATTTATATTGCTTCTGTAAATCCCTCTCTGCTTTGTATAGATCCCTCTGGGCCCTGGCCAGCTACTAGGGCTTTACAAATGGGCCCTTTCCCTTGCATTGTGACATGAGTAGTGACTGGCAGGGAAATGGCAGAACAATCATGTCACAGACCTGCTCTTCAGGTCTTCATTGCTATGGTTCTCAGGTGATAATTTTAGTCATTATAATTTATTGATATTATTAACTTTGCAGATTAAGAAATAAATGCCTTTAGTAAAGATTGAAATAGTTATTTCCAAAGATTTTATAGAAATACTCTGTATGCAATATATCTATTTTACATTCTTTGACTTAATTTTTATAAGGTAATTGTATTTCTGACTTTTGGATTCAGAAGGGACATTTTGATGAACACAGTCCCTGGTCTCCATGTCTGTTTCTACTGGTGAGAAGTTCATCATCATCTGAGTCCAGTCAGAGTCTTTTCTACACCTCCAACCAGAAGAACTACTGAGCCTGGGACCAGCAAACCAAAGACACTTCCTAAACTGTCATTTCCTGTATGTGCACCTGGTTGTATGGAATTCTCCACGATTAAGTGGCAGTGAGTCAGGTAGCAACAAGGCTCACTCTCAGCATCAGCAGGCTCTGGGCTGAAGACGTGGTGGATCCTTCTCCATAGTAACATTAGAGTTGTCTTCTCACAGCCCTTCAGCCGCAAGCACAACAATTTCTAGACCCCACCTCAGGCTTCCTTCCCACACAGGCTTGGATCATCACACCTGGTCAGTTTTCCTGAAGGATGTGCATCCTGACAATTAAGGGGCTCAGTGTCTCTTGGATCCCCTAGAATGGGAGGGCACTGTGACAAAACCTGTGAAAACCTCTGCATCACTTTTCTGTTGTGGATGAAATAAATTACCAAAAACCTCAGAGCTTAAACATTAGAAACTGATCATTAGCCCAAAATGGATCTCACTGACCAAAACCCACCATGCCAGCATGCCATATTCCTTCTGGAGACTCGAGGGGAGAATTTGTTTCCTTGCCTTTTCCAGCTCCTGGAGGCCTAACCCTCCTGGAAGTTCTGGAGACCCTTTTCTCCATCTTCAGTTAGAGCAACACTGCATCTCTCATAGTCAGAGCCCTATACCTTAGTCATATCTTCCTCTAATCACTGTCCTGAGAGGTTCTTTATTTTAATGGCTCATTGTTACTTCCTATGAAATGGAGCTCAAAGGATATTAAGGAATGATGAGAAAGAAAGAATGAAAGAAAGAGTGAAAGAAAGAATGAAAGAATATAAGACAAACAAAGATGGGTTCAGGGTGTCTGAAGCTCAACAATAACAGACCAGAGACATCAGACAACTTTATTCTTAATTGGTTCCTGCTTATATACTGCAGGATTCATGTGACAAAGAGTATGCATACACCTGGTGAGAATACAGAGTGCTTACTTAAGATGACCACAAAGAACCTGGGGCTAAGACAAAACAAATTTTCTCTCTTTCCCCCAGACTGTTCTCCATTAAGCAAATTACTATCTCCTCAATTTCTTGCCACTACTTTGATGCCAGCTACTCCCAACAAATTCTGCAGGTCTTGTTTAAACCCTTGGCTCCTACAGCTCATGAGATTAGATTGGATCTATCCAGATAATTAACCTGATTCAAGATCTATAGCCATAAGCACATCTTCAAAGTTCCTCAACATTCATATATAATTCTTCACCATGACTTAGCGTCACATTTTGTAAATGATTATTGGGACTGGAGCCATGTTGGCCTCAGGTAATGTTTGATCCTTTGCACTCACCTACCACTCACTCTACCATCATCTCTCACTTTGCATGGCCTCTTCTAATGTATTTTACTTCCTTAAATAATGAAGTTCTGTCCTACTGAATGGTTCCTCATTGTTTCCATGTGTTTCCTACCCAGCTATTAATCTCTCAGGTTTGGATAGCAGATACCATATAAGAACAGCCCATGCTGTGTTGTACTGGGCAGAGTAGCATCTATACCAAATTTGTGTTTACCTGGAACCTCTCAATGTGTCCTTATTTGGAAGTAGGTTCTTTACAGATTAATCAAGTTAATGTAAGGTTATTCTGGGTTAGGGTGGACCCCAAATTTAATATAACTGCTGTCTTTATAAGAAGAGGAAGATTTGGACACAGAGAACCAGGGAGGACACCATGTGAAGCCAGAAGCAGAGACTGAACTGATATGTCTATAAGCCAAGAAATGCTGAGGATTGCCAGTACTTCCAGAAGCCTATAATTCATTGGTTAAGATCTTCTATTTTTATTGATTTCCCCTTGTTAGTTTGTGGTTTTCTAAGCTTTTTTCCATTACTTGTAGGGTATCTAATTTGTTGTAATACCATTATAGCCTCTGTTATATTATCAGAGATATTTGAATCACCAGAAACTGTCTTTTCCATAGAGATAGATGCTCATGACAGAACAAGCAAAGCTGTAACCCTGCCCTCTGCTATGTAAGATCAGAGTTTTCTCCCCTGATGTATCAACTTCCAATTCCCTGTGCCTTCTTGACATAAACATTCCTATGTTAACTCCCCCTTAGTCTCCTTCACTTCCTCTGTTATTAAAACCCTCCTTGCTATCATCCTCCAAATCCAATATCTTTTGAAAGCTGGCCTTCTCAGGTTCAAAATTTCACCAAATATCTTATCTGCCTGTCTCTGACCTTACCTACTGGAAGCTCATTTCCAGCCAGGCCTTTCTGCTCAGGCTTTTCTGATTGTGCTTGTACAGTCTTATCCCAATGCATTTTCCCATTTCTATGTTCTTTTGAAAAAAAAACAAAAGATAATAGGTTATTGCTCTCAGTCATTCTCTTCCTATGAAAGGCCATCCCCTGGTTATCTAACCCTACTTAGAAATGTGTGCAAGTTCCCCAAGGACTTTGTTCCATCAGGTATCAATTTTTTTGTACATCTCTGACACTTCCGTCCCATGTTTCCTCGAGTAAATTACTAAATTCTCAGTGGAAAGGTTTTTCAGATGTATAATGGACATAAAATTTGCACCTATTTTGTAGGATTTTCTGAGACAAATAGATAACTACACATAAAATGTTTTGAGCAGCACCTGATATGTAGAAAATACTTGGGTGCAACCATTAATAGTATTTTCATGTCTCATTCAAAAATGCCTTTGGATTCTTCATTATTTATTAAGTTTTTCCCCTATTATTTTATAATTTTTATCCATAATATTTACTTATTTGTAAATATCATAGATAAAAGGAGCACCAGAAACAAGATTTTCACAATCACTAAGTCACATTGTGAAAGCTACATCTTTATATGTATATCTTCAAGAAAGATGGCTACTGGAACACAGCTCTACAGTTTCAGGAATTTCCCTCCAGCCTCTCTAAAACACCTTAAACTAAAAAGGGGATATGTATGAAATGTGTAAGATTAACTTCCAATATATCCTCTCAACTCTATTTGAAATCTCTCAGCCAATGACACTTTATTTTCTCTCATTTCTCACTTCCCCTTTTGTTTGAGAAAATTTTCTCAATCCCTTGATGCTGAGTCCCAGCTCATTCTTGGATTTCCATCCCATGTTGCCAGGGAAGTTTACCCCTCTGGGAGTCATGTCCCAGGTGGGAAGGGACAGGGCAGTGAGATTGCTTGCGTGTTGGCTGAGAGAGAAATAAGCCACATCTTATTTCTCTGGGGGTGTCTCTTAGAACTAATTTTAAGTAGGTTTAGTCTGTCCTTTGTGGGGATGTTTCATGTGGGAACAAACACCAAGATTGAGGGCCCAGCCTATTGATTTGCTTGTCCCCACTGCTTGCAAGAATATCTGGAATTCTCCAAATGGCAAAGTTGAATTTTCCACTTTTCTCGTCATTCTCCCATGGTGACTCTGCAAATACTTTTTTTTATTCACTGTTCACATGACTCTGGGATTATCAGGGCATCACTCTGGACAACCTACAAAATCTCATGCCATTTTCAAGGTTCCATGTATGTATGGTGTTTGATTAAACTGCCCATATAAGTTATATAGGAAACGGACTAAGTTTTAGTGATTAAATTATATTTCTGTGGCTGGTTTAACAAATTGCAAGGGTCCTGATGATTTACCATAACAAACATCAACTTTCTCACAAGTTTGGTGACTGGAAAATTGAAATCAGTATCATTAGTCTGAAATCAAAGTGTCTCTTGGCCACTCTTCCTTGGCATGTTTCTGGGCAGAATATATTCCTCACCTCCACCAGCTCAGTGTTGCTTCCAGAACTACTTTTTTTCTTGTTTTTTTACTACATTTATCCAGTCTTCAAGTCCAGCATCCTCAGATTTCTTTTTGCTCTGCTGTTCCTTTACCTTCTCTTCTGAGTTTTGGTAACAGCTATGGGTACCAGATTTTAGGACCAGGTATTTTCAGGTTATTATTCAATCTCCAGTGTGTATCCTACTGCCTCAATTTTATTTTCTTATCCCACATGAAAAATACATTCTTCCCATCCCAAGATCTCTAAACATCTCAATTCACTGAAATCTCAGTGCTATTCCAAAACCTCATCTAAATAGTATCGGCTCAAAATTCTCAAATCATCATCTAAATCATCATTATCAATTATGGGTGAGACTCTGTGTATGATCCATTTTCTGGCAAAATTTATCTCTATCTGTAGAACGAATAGGTAGAAAATAAGTTTACTGATTCCATAATACTGTGGTGGGTGCATAGTAGAAAGTTTTAAGACATTCCCATTTGAAATATGTTAATAATAGCTGCATTTACAGAATTCATGTTAGTTGCAGTTACTGTTTATTTGGACTTTTACTCTCAGTTTCTGCCCTGGTTTTAGTTTATGAGATTCCTGTGTAGAGAACAGAGTTCTCACTCTAACCATTAGTTAAATCTGAGAGAGACCTATAAAATCCCTTCTCTCTTTCCTGGCCTTATTCCTTTACATCCTGGGAATGCTAAGTCCATGTAGTCTAAGGAGGTGATGGGTGATATATTTGATGCATCTGTCCCTCCTACCCTCCTACCTGTTGGTACAGTAGCCAATTGTGCTTTAGTCTGTATTGTGTCCTGGATGCACAAAGATGCCAGGTTGACCTTGGTCTGAACAGTAGAAAACTTTGGAATTTTGGAGGATTTTATAAAGGGGACTTATTAAGTTACAAGTTTACAGTTCCAGTGCCATGAAAATGTCCCAACTAACAAGGCATCAATTGAAAGATATCTTGACTCAAGGAATGCCGATGTCTGTAATAGTTACAAACTGGCACATTAGGCCTCAACTCACCACAGCAGTGTCCAGGTCTCACTTGCAAGTGAGATATTGAATGTCAGAGCAATTCCTGTGATGTTACTCCAGATGGGGTCTGGCTTTTGGAAATGTTATCTTACACTAGGTCATCTTCTGCAGACCTCACTTGGTAACACTCCAGGCTCACTCACCTCTCCCCAGGCATCACTTCATTTTTTTTAATTTTCTTTTTCTTTTTGAGTAATTTTAGATTAATGGAAAAGTTGCAGAGATAGTACAGAGAATTCCTGTATAGCCTCACCTACTTCCTCTTGATGCTAACATCTTACATAATCATGGTTCAGTGGCAACTTGAACTATGCATATTGGTAAAATAATATTAACTGGACTCTAGACTTTATTCAGGTTCAACCATTTTTTCCTAATGTATTTTTCCTGTTCCAGCTTCTAAACCAGCAACACATGTTGTGTAAGCTTTCCATGAATTTCTTACAAGAATGTTGGGTGACTTTTACAGAAGAACATCATGGACACTGCTAATGAATGCTTCCATGTGAAATGAAAGCATAGTATTTTATAAAATACATGAATATTCTATGTGTTTTTCAACCAACTCAAAATTTTAATATGAAAAACTGTTTTTTTGCCTCTTTAATAGCAATTTGCTAAATCATCACATGCACTCATTCATCAAAACACGGAATCGGGCACTTTCTTCAGGGCACTGCAGCTACTAAAGGGAATGAACATTGCATAGACCACAGCAGTTATTTGAGACCTCTGATGCATATTAAAGCTGTCTGTGTGTGAATTGACCCTTATAACTCACTTAGCCTCATGTTACATCTGCAACAGGCACGTGTGAGCCCAGTGTTCCCAGGCAAGGGCATGGGGTAGTGAGAGCAAATGCACAGGCAGCAGAGATGTCCAGGTCTTCTAGGGATGTCCCCAGATCCCTCCCCTTTATTACAGATCCTGCCCAGAATTCCTTCAACTGTCTGAGAATATGGCCTTATAGTCAAAGAAGGGACAGATTCTGACCATGTTTAATGCTAATTCTGTTCTTCCTTGTGTTTTCATAGCACAATATTCAGCCCTGAACCTGTGGATGTGGTCTAATGACAGTAAATCATTTGTGGAGAAAAGAGGTAAAAAAACACACACACAGTCATTGCACTGGAGGAGAGAGGAGTCAACATCATGCAGCAAAGAAATAAATGAGACAGTTTCTTCTCTCTGGACTCAGGAATCTCCTTTTACCATGAGATTTATTGATAAACCCATATTCATTTTTGTCAGTTAATAATCAGTGAGCAGTTCATTTGTTCTCAGTGCTGTAGGTCAGGAGTCTGGCTGAGCATAGTGTGAAGGGTTCTCTGCTCAGGGTCTTAGTAGGAAAAAATCAAGGAGTCGGTGAGACTGTTCTTTCCAGAGCTTGAAGGTCTCTTCCAAGCTGATGTGGTTGGACAGAATCAGTTCCCTGGGTGATAGGATTGAGATCCTATTTCCCTGCTGGCTGGTTGTCCTCGTATCCTAGAGCCTGCCCTCATCCCTTACCACATGTCCCCTCTACCTCCACAGCCATCATCATGTGCCATGTCAAATCCTAATAATCTATGTACCTTACTGATTTCTTAGTCTCCGACCAGTAAAATAACATTTAAAAGGCTCCTGTGAAAGTCAGTCCTATTGGAATAATCTTCCCTTCTTAATGACATCAGACTATGTTTCATATATAATTAAAGTCCAAATATTTCATTAAATATGCAAAATCACTTCACAGTAGAATCCAAATTAGTGTTTGAACAATTGGAATAGGGTTTGTACATGCCAGCAGCTGTGAAAGTTGGGGGCTCTCTCAGAATTTTACTTACCACGATGCTCTTTTTTACCTTTTAGCAAGTATTGCTCTGTCCCAATTTTATTTTTGGCAGTGGTGAGTTTGGGAAAATTTAATTTAAAAAAATCAGTATATGATTTTAGAGGGGAAGATAGAAATATCACAGTTTGCACAGAAAGGACAATGATTTCACACCTCCTGTTTTCTAGCTGTGTTAATGTATATAAAATGACCTAGAAGTATCTGCTGAAAAAAAATAATTAATTCTGATTCATGTTCCATGCATTCTCACTGCACTTATCTAAACACTGAGCTTTCATCCAGTCTTTAAATTTCCCCTGAGATTAAGTCCTTGTCTACTTTTCAACAGTTTTATGTGTCTTTTGTATTCATCCTAGGGCACATCCTGTGTATATTTTGGAAGTGTTCTTCCCTGAGCTCTGCAAGCCAACTCGCTACCTCATTTATGCATGAGGTTCACTATCCTCTCTTCAAAAAGGATATTGCCATACACAACATTTCATGTGGACCCCTGTGTCTCAGTCATTCACATGAGACAAACTGTTTCATCAATGTATTTCCATGATTATCTCATGTTTGTTTATATATATATATATGCACAGGAAGGAGATTTCATTGTATTGAAGCAGGAAACCTGTCAATTAAAAAGTAGAAATTTAAATTAAGAATATATGTGCATTAAATTCATGGAAAAGCAGGAAAAATACCATAGGGGATGAGGGCAGACCTGAAGAAAGTACTGGCATCTTCAGAACCCATATATGTGGTGGACCAAGAACATGGTGGACCTTTGACTGAGTAGGAAAGTCTTCCTGGTGGTTGGGTTCTGTGCCACCCCATTCCTGTGCCTGGAAATGGCACCTTCACCTAAGGTAATGGACCCATGAGGAGACAAGTTATGGAAAAATAAATGTATTATTAGTTAGAATTGGAACAATACATGACTTAGGATGATCCAGATTAAGGGAAATTTGTTGAGGGTGGAAGGGTGGTTGCTTTGAAGGAAAAGTGGAAATCATGAGGCAGGAGGGATTATGTTATGTATAAAATTGTCAATCTGTCTCGATTTTTCCTCTTCTCCTCTAACTCTGTTCATGGTGATGGAAGACCCACGAAGTGGACCTGGATGTAACTTGCCCCACTTGTGTTAACTGTATTAACAGGTTTGCTTCAGAAGGTAAATCTCAGAGAAACCATATAGGTGAGTCTGCAGAAATATCTTTTGCCTATTGGCTATCTTTCCCCCAATGAATTAAAATTTTAAGAGGCCAGGTGTTATGTTTAATTTTTTCATAACCTAATGTTTTCAGTCAAGAAAAGTTCATATTGTTATCTGAATATTTATATTTATATATATATATATATATATTGGTAGGAATAAATGAAGAACCTGCTCTGAGATCTTGGGAGGTGGAGCTATATTACCTATTACCACTAGGTGGTGGGGTGACCCCTTAGGTCTGTGAGCACTTCATTTGTGATTTGAAAAACTGGTGGACCTAAAGGGGCAGTGCCAAGGGTAACTTGCAAGTATCTGGTGGCTCATTTTCAAGGATATTGTTTAGGTTGGGAGCAATATCATTGGTCTGGTTTTGGACACATTGAGGTGACTTTGAGATGTCAAAAAAGAACTTAAAATGTATTTAAAATTCAGAATAGGCTGAGAATGACACACAGTTTGTCACTCTATCCAACTATACATAGTTCCTGGCACCATATTTTTAAAGTTCAGTGAAATTCAGACATTTTACATTCACTGACATATTCTATTACAAAATTAAGTATACAAGATTATTGCAGGTAGTTTGAAGCATAAAGTTGATAATAAAATATTTTTAATTTCATAATTTTGCTAAACTTTGTTGAAAATTATAGTGTTCAGTTGATTTCTCAGATGCTTGCAGGACCTCAATCACATTTGCTGTGATAATGTTATTTTTGCAACTCTTTCTTTCCCTTATCTGTCTTCACAGCTCACTGCACAGCACATTTCCCTTTATACCCTGTGCTGATTTGCATACACTCCTGGGAATCAGCTGCTGCTCAGACTCTATTAATGGCGATTCCCTGGAGCTAGGACCTGAGTGCAACAGGTGAGCAAGATGCTGTCACAGTCCCAACTCCTCATCCTCCTGGGGCTCTGGGTCTCAGGTGAGAGCTTCAGAAGTGCATTATCTTTATAAAGTTGGAGAGACATTTTTCACATGCAGAGTGTACACACTATTCCATCTCAAATGATCTGATTATATATGATAGATGAGGAAACCTGCATTTGAATATACATTTTATATACTTGTGATTTATTGTATGATCTTATTCTTTTCTGCCTGCAGGTGCCAGTGGGGACATTGTGATGACCCAGTCTCCAGCCTCTGTGGCTGTGACTCCAGGGGAGACCATCACCATGAGCTGCAAGGCCAGCCAGAGTGTTAGCAACGTCTTAGACTGGTACCAGCAGAAACCAGGACAGGTTCCCAAACTGCTCATCTATGGTGCATCCAACCGGGCATCTGGGGTTCCTGACCGATTCATTGGCAGTGGGTCTGGGACAGATTTCTCTCTCCAAATCAGTGGGACCCAGGCTGAAGATGTGGCCACTTATTACTGTTTGCAAGGTTACAACCCTCCTCCCACAGTGCTTCAGCCTCGAACACAAACCTCCTCTCCCAGCTGTGGGGCACTGAGTCCTGCAGCAGCAGCTGCTCCCCCTCCTCCCGCCTATTCATATTGAAACTTTCTGCCTAGATGTTCATCTTCCTGTCTTACTTGTTCCTTCAGCAGGTTCTGTCTTTCCTTCAGGTCTTCTTTCCCTTGTTATTGAAGTAATTTTACTCCACCTCTTTTCGAAGTGCCAATTTTCTTCACTGCTTCTCTTTCAGTTATACTGATTCCTTCAAAGGCAACTTTGTAGTTCTTTAACTCTGTCCCATGATCTGTGATTGACTAAAATCATGGCTTTTACATCTGCTATAAGTAGAATATTTTGGAAAATATTTAAATAAAACACTGATTTCAGCTGTGTAAACAGAAAAACTTCAGGTCACATAATATTATTTCTGCAAACCTTTTGGAAACACATGGGTTTAGGACATTCAATTTTGGGAACTATGTGAGAAAACCATAGTGGAGTAAACCAAAGACACCTACATAACCATTCCTTGTTAAAGTTGATATTAAAGAATGCAAGCCTTTAAAAATATTTCTTGATTGCTTACTATGTGTCAGAAGAAAAGATCATTCCTTCTCTTTGAGTTGTTGAGAGAGAAAATAAATGGACTCAAAAGTATAATGTTCCCTATGTCATTTTTCTATGAAGAAAAATAAAAGTGAGGAGAAATGTTTTGCCATAGTAAAAGTGGATAGCTATTTAAAAGAGGGTGATGTATCATCTATTGCAATCTCATAAACCCCCCCAAATCTCAGTGCTTAAAATGAGAAGCATTTTCAAAGCTGTCTTGATGATTGGTTGGTTCTGTCCATATTGACAGAGTTGACTTCTCTTTTTTGGGGTTGCCCTTGTGTGTCAAGTTAGCTGCCAGGCACTGTTGGACCTCCCAGACCTATAAAGGCACAAACATGTTTCTTGTCTTTCACATGTCTGTTTTTGGCCATCAGCTTGGTTTTGGGTGACTGGGCCACATGTCTCTCATCATCTATGAGAATAATTCTAGCTGTTTCTGCTGGCTTTTGGCAGGTTTACAAGAGAAAATGTAAAAGTTTAAAAGGTGAAGGTTAATTGAAGCCTAGAAACTATTCTCGTGACCAATGCAATTCACAAGATCATATTGCATTTAAGGAGAGTGTAAGTCACCCATAGTTGTTATTGAAGAGGCTGCAGAAAAAAATCACATTTCAAAAGACGCGAATGGAGGAGCTGTAAGGGTGGTTCAGTGGTATCGAGAATCAGAATTCTTGCTTGCAATGCAGAAGACCTGGGTCTGATTCCTCTCTCATACGATTCT
>PVIY010013893.1:0-13317 GCA_004026745.1 Myrmecophaga tridactyla | reverse complement strand
GGCATGCACTGAGAAGGTATGATTTGTCCCACATCAGTGTTTTTGAGGAAATGGAAAGGGTCTAATGCACAGATGCTGTGCCACTCAGGGGCAGAAGGAAAAATTATGCCATAATAATTTATAGCTGTGATAGGTGGGTAGGTTGTGCTGCTTTAGCATTAATTTCATATTTTATCTTAATACCATGGATCTATCTGGATAGAAAGATGACTTTGGAGGAAAAACCATATTTCTAAGATGGTAAATATGTTTTTATCTGGAACACAATAGAGTTGAACCCAGAGGCTCTGGGCTGGTGAAACCATCTACAGCTTCTCTTCTGACTGATGTTCTCCACACCTCAGAAAAGACTCCATTCATGAGGCTCAGATCATTAAGGTTGATGCCAGGTGCTGGCTGGGGGACATTTCTGTAAAGAAAAATGGAGGAGGAAGTTGAAACCACATGGTTGGGTTAAAAATGTTATAAGTTCTCATTCCTTACATAGGTTTTGATGATGAGAGAAGATGGTACCTTTTGCCTGAGAATTTCTAAGAAAACCAAGAGGTATATATTGATATTTCAGTGCTTCTGGTTTAGTTGTTAGTAACAGAAATACAGTCATGATGAACCATTTATCAGAAGAATTCATGTGGAAATTTTCTTAAAAATAGTGTGGGCCATGGTAGCTCAGCAGGCAGAGTTCTCACCTGCCATGCTGGAGACCCAGGTTAGATTCACGGTGAATGCCCATGCCAAAAAAAAAAAAAAATCATGACATCTCAATGTTGGCAAAAAGATTTCTCTCCCATGAGGGGAGAAGTAGAGGCTTCCACTATCCAATGTCCCATGACTGGTGTCCACTGTGAATGAACCATCAGGATTGTCCACTGTCCATACGTGGTGACAGTGGGAGCATATGAACCCATTTCTGTGATTTTTGGACTCCATCTATGACACCCACATCCCACTACATTTTCTCCACCATGTTCCTAAACTCCTCTTCAAATCTGTAAACTATGCATATTCAGTCTGCAATTTCAGTTTTAGCTTAGAGAGGACCCAACTCCTTTCTGTTGTTTGCATCCAAATCCTTGACCAATGTGAAAGAATGAAAATTGGACCGGACAATGTTAAACAGGCCACAATTACTTTATTCAGGACCATTTAAGGCAGGGGATGGGGAGTAGAACTCACCTCTGTTTAAACAAAGGACAGTAAGCTTTAAGGATTGTGAGAATATTGTAGGAAAAGCACTAGATTCTTACAGGTTGGTCACTAGAGTGAGAGAGGGACTTACTGAGGTTGCTCTTTGGATGGTTTGGTTCCACAGAGGTGGAGGAGGGATTTACTAGGTTTCCTTTAGGACCATGTTGTTGGGAATATATTCCTTTGAGGTAATGGGGCTGCCTGGAGCTTGTGAGAGCAGATAGACAGGAAGAGGAAGAGGAGGAGCCACCTAGTTAGGAGTATTTCAGGGAGGAAACATGAGGGACAATTCCCAGTACATAGGTATTTAGAATAGTTAGGATTTGAATGTGCCATTTTTTCCTTCTATTCACCTGGAGTTCAAGTTCTTCTTCTCCCACACCTGGTTTCAAAGTGGTGAGGAGGAGGGAGTCAGTGGGAAAGGGGCATGAAGGAGAAAGGCTGGCAGCTTGGTCAAGAGATGGAGAAAAGTATTTGTAACAATGAAACAGTGTTTTCATATTTGACAGCACACGATGTCCATCAGGTTTCTTTCCCCAGGATATTAATTTAATGGTAAAGTCTTTACACTTCCATTAAACTTAAAATATTTTACATATTGCATTAAACAATCCATTGTTCTATTTTAATGTTATATTTGTGAATGAATCTGCTTTTCTTCATTGATTTCTCTTTTCATTTTGAATTTATTATGTAAATTCTAGTTGAGAATCTACTGTATGCCAAGTACACTTCTGGGTATTTTCTTTATAATAACAATAATAACCACTTAAAGACATGAGTCTGTCTCTCAGAGTTTAAGTTTGTAGGGGTAACAGATTTTGTTAAAGAATGTCAGAAATTGCAAGTTTTTCAAGGGATATGTATGTATGAGGCCAACATTGGGAAATATGTAGTTGTAAGATTGACAGGAGGTGGATGTGAGTGCTGAGGTAAAGAGTGTTGTCCAGGATGACTCCACTGATTCTGGCTTAGACAACAGGATGTGTGCTGCTCCTTCCCTTGGGTGGAATTGTGTGGGGTTGGCTTGTGTGGATGTGAAAAGATCATGAGATAGGTCCCAGAGCTACTAAGTTAGAAGTGACTTAGAGACACCAAAGAATGTTAAACTTCAGAAGAGAAGTTTGAACTATAAATATAAACAAATTATAACAAGATATAACTATTCTATCAACTAACATGAATATTGATAGAGTTAAAGCTTTCTTCTATCCAGTTTATTTCTATTTATTAATTTAGTCAACAAAAATTAAATTGACCACTGTGAAATACAGTGCTGGGTAATTTTATATTTTTTCATATGCAACAATAAATGTGTGAAATTATATAGATGATAAATATGTATTTAATATTTAATTTTTATTATAAGATATGACAATGAAAATCTGCATGAAGCATAGGCACCAAATACATATTTAGTACCTGGCAGTCACCAAGATCTCATCATGACCTGGCACATTTCTTCTCCACATCCTATTAAAATCCACTCCTCCCTTACCAACCATAACCCTCCCTTCTTGAGTTCTCCATATCTCATAGTAATCATTTCCTGGACTCACATTTTTTAATTCCAGATAGACATCACTAAACCATATAGTTTTTCTTGTTATGGAACTTTATAGAAATAGAATCATCCTGCACACACTATTTTGTTGCTAGCATATTTTATTCCATATTTATAGAACATCTAGTTTTTTTATATGCATCTGCAATTAATTCACTTTCATTACTGAATAGAATTTCACTGTGTGAACCTACCACAATATATGAAATCAACTCTTTCTTAAACAATTTTCTTCACACCCATACATTCCATGGCCTTGAAGGTCCCTTTGATGAGACCACTGTGGGCTCCAGGTCTGTTGCCTACACCTGTGTCCCCACTCCCTCTGCACACCTGCACTCTGCCCCTACCTGTGGTTCTCCTGTGCCCCTCCCATGCCTGGAGGGTTCCTTCCTGTTGCCCAGAGACTGCTGACCAGCTCTGGCCTCTGCAATTCAGAGACCTTCCCTGCCATTCAGGGATTGAAACTCTACCTTCTCCAGGAAGGTCTAAAAGCCAGTCTTTGGGAGGGACCCCCACTTCCCTGTGTTTCCCTCAGGGGTGTTCCTTTAGCCCTAGGGTGCTATGTAGAGCTCTCTTCCATCTCATAGATACTTCTCTAACATAGTTTAATACTAAACTTTCCTTTTCCCATCTGTTGACTCTCTTCTAAAAGCTGTCTTGCTTTGTTCAGGATCCAGTGCTTCTAGTATTTTGAATTTTGTCATGATTTTATTGCTATCTGTGGAACATTCTGCCTGGCAGGTGCTTACTTGTGCTTTTCAGAAGCTGAATACTGACAGGAAATTACTATTTTATATATAGAAGAGGTATTTTAAAATCATGTTTTATTATTAATCTCTCATTTAATTGCCTACAGGTCAGAGAATATATTTTCAGAGTCTTTAGTGTTTTTAAATGTATTCATGTTTATTTGCTGTCTTTGCCTATGAGCATTTTTTAGGTGGTTCCACATGTAGCTGGGAAGTAAATATATAAACCTATTAATGTTCTTATAATTTTTTCTGCTTGTTCTTCAGATTTTCCTATTTTTATTAATTTTTCCTGGTTGTTTTACAAAGCTAAAATTGGGAAGCTAATATGCCACCTTTATCATTGTGTATTTTTGCTTTTTCTCCTCAAAATTCTTCACTTTTGCTCTCTGTCTTTTCAGGTTTGGTTATTAGATTGGTGAGATTCAGTATTATTATATCTTCATGGTGAATTGGAGCATCTATCACCATGGAGAAAAGTGTTTTACATAGTAACGATTTTTGCTTTAAAGCATATGCATTTCAGATAGTATTATAACTGCTTTTTTTGGATAAAGTTATCATTTTATAAATATATGTGTATAAATTTTCATTCTTTTACTTTCAGCCTTTCTATAGTTTTATGATGCTTTAGATGTGTCTTCTTTTAACAACCATGATTCTGGCTGAGTGAGATTCATAAGTGTGACAAACTTTATATTTTAATCGGAGAATCTGAAATGTAATATAATTACTTATATATTATTACTTCCTAGCATGCTTTTGTGTCACCTGGATAATTTTTATTATTCCTTCTTCTTTTCTTTGTGCATTATATATAACGTGCTTTCACTTTTTTTAGAGTTTATTCAACAAATTATAGTACACATAACAATATTGCAGTCTAAAGTTAATTAAAGTCTTTGTGCTGGTTTGAAACTGTTGTGTACTCCAGAAAAGCAATTCTTTAATCCTGATTCAATATTGCTTGGTGGGATCTTTTAAGTAAGTTATTTTCATGGAGATGTGACCCACTCAGTTGTGGGTGGTTCCTTTTAAACAGGTGGTTTCCATGGAGATGTGTCTCCACCCATTCAACGTGGGGTTTCTTACTGGAGTTCTTTAAGAGAGAACCATTCTTGAAAAAACTTCAAAGCTGACACAGCCAACAGAGTTGTTGAAGTTAACAGGAGACCCAGATGCTTTGAGATGCAGAAAGAAAATGCCTCCAGGGAAGCACTGGAACATTTACCTTTATACCCTCTGATGCTATACATAGGTTCCTTGGGGTCTAGGCTGGCTGTGCAGACTCTATTAAGGAGGATTCCCTGGAGATGGGGTCTGAGTGCAACAGATGGTGAGCAAGATGCTGTCACAGTCCCAACTCCTCATTCTCATGGGGCTCTGGGTCTTAGGTGAGAGGTTTAGAAGAGAAATATTGTTATGAAGTTAGAGAATGGTTTAACATGCAATTGAACAGACTATTACCTCTCAAAGAGAACTGATTATATATGATATGTAAAAAGACAACTGGGCTGGTTTGAATCAGCCATGTACTCAGAAAAACCAAGTTCTTTAACCCTCATTCAGTATTGTTGGGTGGGAGCTTTATGATTGTTACCCTGGGGATATGGCCTACCCAAATGTGGGTGGTAACTTTTGATTAGATGGTTTCAATAGAGATGTGTCTCCACCCATTCAAGTAGGGGTTGCTTACTGGAGCCCTTTAAGAGGCAATCATTTTGGAAAAAGGTTGAGAGCCAGGGGAGCTTCCAAAACTGACAAAGCCAACAAAATGGACAGAGTGCTGGGGAAGCTGGTGAAGACAAAGCTAGCAGATCTCACCATGTGCTATTCCAGCTGAGAGAGAAAGCCTGATGATCATTGCCTTTGAACCAAGATATCTTTCCCTGGATTCCTTAGATTGGTCATTTTCATGGCCCTAGAACTGTAAACTTGCAATTTAATAAATACCCCTTTTTAAAAGGTGTTCTCTTTTAGTTGTATCACATTCTGGCAGCTAGTAAACTAAAACAACTACATTTAGGTTTTCTTTTCCTCTTTTGAAGTTCTGATTTATTGTGTGATCTATGTTATTTTCTAACTGCAGGTACTAGTAGGGACATCATGATGACTCAGTGTCCAGTGTCCATGGCTGGGTCTACAGGAGACACTGTCACCATCAGCTGAATATCCAGCCAAAGTATTAGCAGCTACTTAGCCTGGTACCAGCAGAAACCATGACAGCCTTCTAAAGAATGCTACTATGGTGCTGCTATTTGGGCATTGTGGTCTCTGACCAATTCAGTGGCAGTGGGTTTGAGACAAATTTCACTCTGACCATCATCAGGTTCCAGGCTGATGATGTGGCAGATTATTACTGTCAGAAGGTAGCAGCTTTCCTCCCATAGTACTTCAGACTCACACACAAACCTTTCCAGGACTGTAGGTCTGTGAGTCCTATATGCTCAGCTACTTCCTACACACACAGACATGATCTTGTTTGCTTCCTCCATCTGTCTGAGAAGTCACATCTTTCAGGGGATTCATTGAACCCACATGTTTTCATGGATAGATCAAATGACCAGGTGTATAAAGTTCTGTGTCTTACTTTGTGGGGGGAGGGTTCAGTGTTTTTTTACATCCAGATGGATTGATTCTTTCTTGCATGTGCCTCCTTCCACAGCTCATTCCTTATTTATATTGCTTCTGTAAATCCCTCTCTGCTTTGTATAGATCCCTCTGGGCCCTGGCCAGCTACTAGGGCTTTACAAATGGGCCCTTTCCCTTGCATTGTGACATGAGCAGTAACTGGCAGGGAAATGGCGGAACAATCATGTCACAGACCTGCTCTTCAGGTCTTCATTGCTATGGTTCTCAGGTGATAATTTTAGCCATTATAATTTATTGATATTACTAACTTTGCAGATTAAGAAATAAATGCCTTTAGTAAATATTGAAATAGTTATTTCCAAAGATTTTACAGAAATACTTTGTATGCAATATATCTATTTTACATTCTTTGACTTAATTTTTATAAGGTAATTGTACTACTGATTTAGGTTTCAGAAGGGACATTTGATGAATGCAGTCCCTGGTCTCCATGTCTGTTCCTACTGGTGAGAAGGCCATCATCATCTGAGTCCAGTCAGAGTCTTTTCTACACCTCCAACCAGAAGAACTACTGAGCCTGGGACCAGCAAACCAAAGACACCCCCTAAACTGTCATTTCCTGTACATGCACCTGGTTGTATGGAATGCTCCACAATTAAGTGGCCGTGGTTCAGATAGCAACAAGGCTCACTCTCAGCATCAGCAGGCTCTGGGCTGAAGACGTGGTGGATCCTTCTCCCCAGTAACATTAGAGTTGTCTCCTCACAGCCCTTCAGCTGTAAGCGCAACACTTTCTAGACTTCACCTCAGGCTTCCTTCCCACACAGGCTTGGATCATCACACCTGGTCAGTTTTCCTGAAGGATGTTCATCCTGACAATTAAGGGGCTCAGTGTCTCTTGGATCCCCTAGAATGGGAGGGCACTGTGACAAAACCTGTGAAAACCTCTGCATCGCTTTTCTGTTGTGGATGAAATAAATTACCAAAAACCTCAGAGCTTAAACATTAGAAACTGACCATTAGCCCAAAATGGATCTCACTGGCCCAAAACCACCATGACAGCATGCCACATTCCTTCTGGAGGCTCAAGGGGAGAATCTATTTCCTTGCCTTTTCCAGCTCCTGGAGGCCTAACCCTCCTGGAAGTTTTGGAGACCCTCTTTCTCTATCTTCAGTTAGAGCAACATTGCATCTCCCAGTCAGACCCCTCTCCAATAGTCACATCTTCGTCTAATCACTGTCCTGAGAGGTTCTTTGTTTTAACTGGCTCATGAGATTAGATTGGATCTATCCAGGTAATTTCCCTGATTCAAGATCTATAGCCATAAGCACATCTTCAAAGTTCCTTAACATTCATATATAATTCTTCACTATGACTTTGTGTCACATTTTGTAACTGATTATTGGAACTGGAGCCATGTTGGCCTCAGGTAATGTTTGCAACTTTCCACTCACCTACCTCAACCATCATCTCTGAGGATGACCCATGAAGTGGACCTGGATGTACCTTGCCCCACTTGTATTAACTGTATTAACAGCTTTGCTTCAGAAGGTAAATCTCAAAGAAACTGTATAGGTGAATCTGCAGAAATATCCTTTGTTTATTGACTGTCTTTCCCAGATAAATGAAAATTTTAAGAGGTCAGGTGTTATGTTTTATTTTTTCATAACCTAATGTTCTCAGTCAAGAAAGGTTCATATTGTTATTTGAATATTTCTATAAATATATATATATATATATTTTGATACGAATAAATGAAGCACCTGCTCTCAGAGCAGTGAGGAGGAACTATTTTACCTATTACCAATAGGTGGGTCTTTGGATCACTTCATTTGTGATATGAGAAACTGGTGGACCTAAAGGGCAGTGCCAAGGGTAACTTGCAAGTATCTGGTGACTCATTTTTAAAGACATTATTTAGGATGGGAGCAATATCATTGGTCTGGTTTTGGAGACATGGAGATGACTTTGAGATGTCAGAAAAGAACTACAAATGTACTTAAAGTTCAGAATAGGCTGAGAATGACACATAGTTTGTGAACCATATCCTCATTATATCAACTAATATGACTATATAACACATCATTCCTTTCACCATAACTTCAAAATTCAATGAAGTTCATAAATTTGATATTCACTGACACCTATTCTGTTATAAAATTAAGTATACAAGGTTGTTGCAAGTAGTTTGAAGTACAAAGTTGACAATAAAATATTTAAAATTTCATAGTTTTGTTAAACTTTCTTGAAAAATATAGTTTTCAGTTGATTTCTGGGATGTTTACAGGACTAGATCACATTTCCTGTGGTAATGTTATTTTGTTCCCTTCATTCTGTTATCTGTCTTCACATTTCACTGCACAGGACATTTCCCTTTATACCCTGTGCTGATTTGCATAAACTCTTGGGGACTTGGCTGTTGCTCAGACTCTATTAATGGGGATTCCCTGGAGATGGGGCCTGAGTGCACCAGACAGTGAACAAGATGCTGTCACAGTCCCAACTCCTCATCCTCCTGGGGCTCTGGGTCTCAGGTGAGAGCTTCTGAAGAGCAATGTCTTTATAAAGCTAGAGAGATGGTTTTCACATGTACAGTGTACAGACTATTCCATCTCAAACAGATCTGATTGTATGTGATAAATGAGGAAACCATATAAAATGTGAATATACATTTTATATACTTGTGATTTATTGTGTGATCTTGTTCTTTTCTGCCTGCAGGTGCCAGTGGGGACATTGTGATGACCCAGTCTCCAACCTCTGTGGCTGTGACTCCAGGGTTCTATCACCATGAGCTGCAGGGCCAGCCAGAGTGTTTACAGCTACTTAAACTGATACCAGCAGAAACCAGGACAGGCTTCCAAACTGCTCATCTACTATGCATCCAACCGGGCATCTGGGGTCCCCAAGTGATTCAGTGGCAGTGGGTCTGGGACAGATTTCTCTCTCAGAATCAGTGGAGCCCAGGCTGAAGATGTGGCCAGTTATTACTGTGAGTGAAGTAAAAGCTCTCCTCCCAGAGTACTTCAGCCTCGAACACAAACCTCCTCTCCCAGCTGTGGGGCACTGAGTCCTGCAACAGCTGCTCCCCCTCCTCCCGCCTCTTTATATTGAAACTTTCTGCCTAGCAGTTATTCTTCTTGCCTTACATTTTCCTTCAGTGGGCTTTGTTTTTCCCTCAAGCCTTCTTTGTCCTTGTTGTTGAGGTAATTATACTCTATCTCCTTTCAATGCCCATTTCCTTCACTGTTCCTCTTTCAGTTATACTCATTCCTTCAATGTCAATTCTGTTCTTCTTTAACTCTGTTACTCTTTTCCCATGATCTGTGATTGATTAAAATCATGGCTTTTACATCTGATATAAGTGAAATATCTTGGAAAATATTTAATTAAAACACTTATTTCAGCTGTGTAAACAGAAAAACTTCAAGTGACATAGTATTATTTCTGCACACCTTTCTGACACATAGAGGTTTAGGACATTCAGTTTCAGTAACTATCTGAGAAAGACAGAGCAGTGTAAGCCAAAGACACCTACACAACCATTTCTTGTTAAAATTGATATTAAAGAATCCAAGGCTTTAAACATGTTTATTCATTCCCAATCTGTGTCAGATGCAAAGACCACTCCTTTTATTCTAGTTGTTGAAAAAGAAAATAAATTCACATGTAAGTGTAATGATTCCTATATCATTTTGCTGTGAAGAAAAGTCAAGGTGGGGAGTAATGTTTTGCTGTAGTAAGAATGGGCAGCTATTTAAAAGAGGATGATGTATCAGCTATTTCCATGTCAGAAACCACCCCGAATCTCTGTGCTTAAAATAAGAAGCATTTTCAAAACTTTCTTGTTGATTGGTTAGTTCTGTTGATATTGACAAGGCTGACTTATCTTGGTTGGGTTTGCCCTATATATCCAGTTAGCTGCCAGGCCCTGTTTGACATCCCAGGCCTAGAAAGGCACAAACATGTTTCTTGTCTATCATGTGTCTATTTTTGGCCATCGGCTTGAGTTTGGGTTGACATGGCCACATGACTCTTATTATCTGTCAAAATAATTCTAGCTGATTCTGATGACTCTTGACAGGTTTACAAGAGAAAATGTAGAAGCTTAAAAGGTGAAGGTTAATTGAAGCCGAGATTCTATTCTCTTGACCAATGTAATTCACAGAACCAGATTGTATTAAAGGAGAATGCAAGTTGCACAACTTGTTTATGGGAGAGGCTGCAGAGCTACATTTCAAAAAACATGGATCCAGAGGGTGCAAGGTTGCTTCAGTGGTAGAATTTTTGCCTGCCATGTGGGAGACCAGTTTTGATTCCAGACCCATGAACTTCCCCAAAAAACAAACAAGAAAGCAAGCAAATGAACAAACAAAAGAAAACCAAAAAATCCAACTAATGATACAGTAATAATGGAATATTCACATGTCCATACAGCATACAAGAAAAGGAAAAAAAAGAACATGGATCCATGGAGGCATGAAATATTTGGGACATTATTGCAATTGATCAACCGTAGAGGGCTATAGGGAGTGCACTAAGATGGTATGATTTGTCTGACATCACTGTTGTTGAGGAAATGAGAAGGGACCAATGCAGAAATGCTGTGCCAGTTGGGGGCAGAAAGAAAAATAATGCTGTAATAATTTATAACTGTGATAGGTGGATAGGCATGTGCTGCTTTAGAATTAATTCCATATTTCATTTTGAAACCATGAATCTATCTGAATAGAAAGTTGACTTTGTAGGAAAAAAACATATTTCTGAGCTGGTAAATATGTTTTTATTTGGAACACAGTAGAGCAGAACCCACAGGCTCTGGGCTGGTGAAAGCATCTCACATCTTCTCTTCTGACTGATATTCTCCAAACCCCAGAAAATGCTCCATTCATAAGGCTCAGATCATCAAGATTGGTGCAAGGTGGTGGCTGGGGGATATTCTTGCAAGGAAAAGGGCAGGAGGAAAAAAACACAGGGTTGGTTTAAAATATTATAAGTTCTCATTCCTTTCATAGGTTTTCACAATGAGAGAGGGTGGTACCTTTTGCTTTGGATTTTCTAAGAAAGCCAAAGAGGCTTAATTACTTAATATACCAAGAAGGTATATTAATATTTTTGTGCTGCTAGTATAGTTGCTAGTGACAAAAATATGTTCATGATGAAGAATTTATAGAAAGAGTACATGTGGAAATTGTCTTAATTCTAAATCATGAAGTCTAAATATTTAGACTCTAAATAAACTCTGATAGTTTCAAAATCTAAAGTATCAGGAGAAATGGATGTGTCTTCAGAATTTCCCACCAGTGTGGGCCCTGGGCTCTTACTGCCATGGCCCTTGCATATATCTGGAGCCCAAGGCACATTTAATATGAGGTTCTTATTTAGATTGTCCTGTATTGTTGATTGTGACTTCTGTAACAAGAAAAATGCTATACATTTTGAATATATATTTATTTTTAAATAAATTATTGCAAATTACAATTTTGAAGTAAATTATTGCATGCTTCATCATCAAAAAGTCACATTTTCTGTGATGATATTTTTGGGATTAAGCATTCTATCCTTCCAGAATCCACTATGGAATTTGCTTCTATAATCACTGATTACTTTGCACAGCCCCCTCTGGCACTGCCAAGCTGTACACAGATTTCCAGCTGTGCTCTGTGCCTTGGTGATGGGAAAAGAGCTGTGACTGGCAGGGCAGAGGAGACTGGTAATGGCACATCCCTACCTCTTTCTGATGTTGTGCTCTGGGACTCTGGTAGAAGGTATAAAAGAACCTCAATCAAACAAGGTTTAAATCTTCGAGGATTAGGAAAAACTATTTTAGATGCACACAGAAATAGATGTAACTTCCAGACAATATTGAATGTAATGGGTCACTTAGGCATATATAATCACAAGGAAACAATGTGTGAAAAGCTGCTTTTGAGTTTGTTGACATAATCCATGCATCTGTGTCAATTGTTCATTCTGATTGCAGGTGCCTGAGGGGAACTTGTGAAGACCGAGTCTCCAGTCTCCCTGGCTGGGGGTCCTGGTCTGAGGGTTGCCTGCAGCTGCAAATCCAGTCCTAGTATTTTATCCAGTCTCAGTCAGAAGAATGACTTAGCCTGGTACCAGCATGTGTTAGTTTGCAAGTTGCCAGAATGTGATCTACCAGTATTGAATGGCTTTTAAATAAAAGACTTTAATAAGTTACAATTTTACAGCTGTAAACCTATAAAAATGTCCAAACAAAGGTCACCAAGGAAAGATACATTAATTCAAGGAATGCTGATGGGTCAGGCACAGCTCTGTCAGCTGGATGGTCACATGGCAGCTGCTGGTCCTTTTGTCCTGGACTCTGTTGCTTTCAGCCTCTGTTCCTGTGGGGACTCCTCATTTTGCTTCTTCAGAGCTGGCTTTCATCTCTTGGCTTCCCTCAGATCTCTACATGTTCTGGCTCCCTTAACATCTCATGGTGTCATATTCTAGGCTCCATACATCTCCTAATGTCCATATCTCTGGTCTCCAAGTGTCAGCATCCATGTCAGCTCTGGGCTTTATTGGCTCTGAGGCTTTGGTCATTTCTGACTCCCTCCAAAATGTTTCTGCTTTAAAAGGAATCCAGTAAAATAATCAAGATCTATATAAAATGGGTGGAGTCATGTCTCCATCTAATCAAAAGTTTGCTTCCACAATTGGGTGTACAGCATCTGCATGGTGATAACCTAATCAGAAAATTCCAACCTACAGTATAGAATCAGGATTAATAGAAATGGCTTCTACCACAAGACTGGATCAGGATTATAACATGTCTTTTCTGGCATTCATAATACTTTCAAACTGGCACACAGCAGAAGCCAGGACAGTCCCCTAAATGCTCATCACCTCAGCATCCACAAGGCATCTGGCATCCCTGACAGGTCCTTGTCAGCCATGCACAACAGACTTCCATCTCAGCATCATGGGATCCACACTGAAGATGGGCAGATTACTTCTGTTAGAAGTGTTATGACTTTCCTCCATTATGATAACTGTTGAATACAACCTCATCCTTTGTGCTGCTTGTCAGTGAGTCTCTTACAAGGTAGCTGCTTCCAGTTCACACAGCCCTAGAAATACCTACCTCCCCTATCTTCCTGGGAGGTTGTCTTCTGATATTTTTCAAGATGGTTTTCAGGGTCCAGGGGACATTTTTGGGGTCTGGTCTCTTTAATCCCTTTTTGTGATGGTGA